>UCOJ01000207.1:0-157313 GCA_900474305.1 Cecidostiba fungosa | reverse complement strand
CGAAAAAAACCTTAGGTGTCCCATAATGGGCTAAGCTCCTTTATACGATATTTTTTATCACAGTGTCAAGCGCGCCGGGAGATAAACGTTGATTTAAGTCACACTGTGTTAAAAAGTAATTTTGTCATCTATGCACTGGTTAAGGATATACATCTCGTACTTTTTGGTAAGTACTTCGTTAATGATTTGGCCGACATTCTGTATACGATTCATAAATCGCGCGTTATCGCGCATTATTCTTTCCCAATATCCCCAACGTTCTGCTGCGTAAGCCTCGTCATACTGTGGCATTTGATGAACCATATGTACCAGATTGAAGCGCACCTGTGAATAACAGTACCTATATCATGCACCGAGGGAATAACCTCGACTATTGTAAAGTATAGCCTATTTTAAAAGTATTACTACTTTAGAAGTCCACTAAATATTTACTTTCCAAAGCCTTGAATTTTAAGAAAATAGTTTAAAGTATTTGTCAATTTGAGGTACAATAATTATTTAAATCTATAATAATATAATATTGGGCACAGATCTCACTATACAATTGATCCAATATTAATCGGTGTCAGATATCAGATTTCTATGATGTATAATACCTAATGTAAATTTAAAAATATGATTGCTGTTTTGTCAGCTTGAGACTTACCGATTTACGTTTTGTTTTCTTATGCTTTCCTTTTCCTTCATTTGGGTTGTCATACCAGCTGCGATCTTCGAGATACAGTTTTTGGCAAACTCCAGATCTTCTTAGCTGCAACTTTGCCCTTGTTTTATAATCTATAAAAAATGCAAAAGACAAATTTTCAAGCAAGAGGCAAACCTAATTCAGAGTAATTTTTTTCTGGTTCATTATGTCACAAAATGGACGAAAAATGCTTTGTGACACTATTTTAAAAATCCATCAATATATATCTTATGGGAATACATTAATAAGCTTGTCGTAAAACACACATGATGTATTTTAGCATACATTTGGTTTTTCAGGTTGCATAACGAAATTATTTGATTTTTTGTTGTACTTTCAATTGTTCGTAATTTTGCATAAAAAAAGTTCTTTTCTTATGTGTCTTAAAACTGTAAGCATTCTGTGAATTTTTCAATTTTTTTTCGATTAAGTATCTTCGAAAAACATATACCGATTTGCAAATAAAAATACATCAGCTGACTTTTTTTCTTTCCTCGTCAATATCTGTTGGGTCGAGGGTCGTCTTATCGTCGTCGAAGGAAAGCTGCTCAAACATATATATACATATATATCGTTCTCACACAGCGTGAGTCACAGCCGTCGATAGTCGGCACGTTTTCTACCAGTATATGCTATATCTGCTCTCTGCCTTTATTGTTGTTTCGCGGTTGCGAAACGGCTTTTCGGCAACACGTGGCTTTCTGGCAGAGGCGCGTGAAAATTGCGCACTCGGTAAGCCTGATGTGCCGCAGAATAGAAGGGATCAGAGGAAACACTGTGTGATTCGAGAAGATGGGTTGGGCATCGTTGAGCTATCAATCCAGAATTTCTGATGGGATTAAGAGTTGATTAAGGGGATCGTTCATTCTGCTAACGTTTGTGGAGGGAAGAAATTGTTTTTGTTTATTCTGCTATCGAAAGTTATCGTGCGTGGGAAGATGTTTGATTTTGTGCAGACGTCTGAGTATTTCAGATTATTATTATTAGAGCAATTTCTTTTCAACTTGGACAAAAAAAATCGTAATTACGTCTCGACGTTTAACTTAACTCGCGTTAATCGAGTTAACGATCGGCACGGTTTGGAACGATAATTGAACAGATTTGCTCGCTCGTAATTGGACTGGTGCATTTTTTAAGCGCTGCTTTGTGGTCCACGAATTTGGCCTTAAATATTTCACGTGCTGCTGCGAATAATATATTAGTATTTTTTTAAATAACAAAGTTGTAATGTACAAAAGTAAATTTGTGATAAATATGTCGCTGTTGTCGTAGTTGCTGATAACGACCATAACCGGATATTTTTTGCAAAACTATGCATTGACAAGTAACGGCTTGTTTGAAGGCGATAGAACCATTTGATTCTAAAAATAACTTTAGTGTGTTCTATCCATACCTTGACAAGCTGTTATTTTTCATTGTTTCGCTTTGCTAATTCTACATGCGTTTTCAGTTAATTTGCGATAAGAGAACGTGCAATTTATCTTTTCCGGTTACACAATCAGCAAAGTTTGTAGTTTTAAAACGCAACTTCTCTTTTATTCGATGAATATAGAAATACCTTCAATTTTATATTTTAAATTTCTCGTTATCGTTGTCATATCATTGAAATTTCTATTATGATTCAAAGCTACATCAAGTTTGATCCATATGAACACAAAGCCAAATATTATCCAGTATTAAAAACGTATTAATAACATGGTTGTATTTAATCTAATTTTCTGCGATTAAGAAACCTCAAATGTGTCTCTAGCAATACCGCCAAATCGATGGTTAATCCCTTCACTTCAATCTTGTAAACGAAAGACTTTACCGCAATCCACTTTTAACCCCAATTCGTTTTCATTCAAACAAAAGATCTATAAATAGGTCGCCAACCATTCAATTCCCCTTTGCGAGTAGTCGTCGCCTACCTTATGCTATAGCTCTACCTGCTCTAAAAATACATACACAAGAAAACCTATATAATTTTCTATCTCATCAGTAGTGGATCGAGTCGTCACCTCACGTGCGCATCGCTGTACTGAGATTTTACGATTCAATCGGCCTCGATTAGGCTCTCCATGCCGAATGGATTCACTTCGCTCTCGGTCAATCAATATCGATCGAGGAACGCCTTGGCGCGCCCGAATAACACACTCCCACGGTATAGTCTCATCAGCGCAGCTTCCCATTATCGCCTCTGGCGGCTCAATGTTATTAACGCGCTTCGACCGGCGACTTTCGCAAGGACGGTTTGGAGGAGAGACAGACTCCGAAAGTGAGAGGCGATGAACGCATGCATTTTATAATGTGTGGATGTGTATGTGTTGCTGTGGTGAGATATAGTGAAGTTGAGTTTGCGGGTTTTTTGTTGTAGAAGCTTTGGAGTGCGTTTGGTATTCGAAAATTTGGATGTGAGTGGAATTTTGTTTGAGGTCGTTTTCTTGTTTGATTATTTAATGTTTTTTGGGCACAGTTTAGTTTAAGTAGAATGAGTCCGGTTTGGTAAGGCAAGTCATCCTTGTCTCAGTCTAATGTTGTACGGTTGAAGTTTATTATTTTACGAATTGAGGTTTATTTGATAGCAATATACTGTTGCGACAAAAGAATATACCACTCATTACTTTCTCCTTTTTTGGAAGCATTAACACTGTTATCTCGAATTGACTGTAGCTCCAGACTGACATCATCATCGAATGTTGTAACAACAAAGTAAATACTCTTCTACATTAAAATTCACGTTCCTTGAGAAAATGATAACGACGAATATTGTTCGTGGTATAATAGGCGTGACCACTTACTTCCCAAGCTCTTCAGATATACTCATGAATTTGCTAATTAGTCAGTTTTTATTCGTATTTCAGTGACATCATATGTCCAGCAGCGGCGTGAAGGCGAATCTCCAGAATGATTTTGAGGAAAAAATTAGGTACTGATATAATCGTTGTCTAATCCTTTGAATCACGTCTATTTATAGATCACTAATATTTGCTGTCAATTTTTCATGGATATAATCTTGAATAATTACGTTCGCAGATAATTAAACCTTGAAGTACTCCATTGACGAGTGATCATCTCTGATGAAACATCGAAACTGCAACAGCAATACTCATCAGCAAAGTTTACTTTGTGAAAAAGTATAGTCAGCGACAATCTCAGTAATTTACAGTATCAAACGTACTGTATATAAAAGAGGTAAATACTTGGAATGACATATCCTTGACAAAAATCAAAGCAATCTCAACTAACGAAACCGTTCTGCGTGTGATACAGCTACAGCCCTCAAGTGATGACAATCTCAGTAAGCGCACGTGCTCTCAACCGGCAGCATCAGTCTGTCAGCAATAATCGCCAGGTGGTGTCCCGGCCCTCCTAGTGCCACCTCAGCAGATCGGTAAGGCAGAAAGCACAGATTCGCTGCTACACTCGAAAGAGAGAGCTTCGTCGTCACAGAAGATTGCAGCCGAGAGCGCCGAGTTTGGATCTTCTCTATATCCGAGAGCAACAGAGAGGATAGCAGCTAGCAGCAGTAGCTTGGCCCCAGGGTATATGCCAGTGCTATTAATAGCGCGTTCGAGCGCCTGCCGCTCGGGGGCCGTGTGCGCCGTCGCCGAGAGCGGGTGAAAATAGCCGAAGAATGCTCAGGGCGTCCAATTGGACTTGGCTGGCAGGAGGATGGGGCAATATGGCCGACTTGGCCGAGCGGGTGGACGATCTGATATGCAGTTTCGACTCGTCCGCCGACGCGACAATGGACACCCTGTCGATGCTCATCTTCGGCTGGATGCTCCTGGGTCTGGTCATCCTCTGCGTCGGCAAGTTCATCTACAATCGGCTTCACCAGCACGGAAAAACCGGGTTGCCATCGGCGGCTAGCGCTTCGGCCGCCACCTCAGCCGGCCATCACCATCACGTCGGCGCTGCTGGTGCTGCTGCTGCAGCCACTGCTACCAAGGAATCCGGACACATAGCCGCTGCTGGATTACACGCGATCGGCGAGAGTGTCGTGTTACTCGGTGCCGGTGCCTCGGCATCTGGAGTCGCTGCGGCTGTTGCAAGATCCAGGTCGGCTAATGCCAGCAGAGGATCTGCCGGCGGCGCTGGAGTCGTCCACTCGTCCTCTGGTAGTTGTATATATATACACACACACATACTTCAGTTTTATCAGTGCAAGTGTCGATAACGCGTGTATCATCATGTGCGTCTCGCATTCAGTGCTTCGATGAATTTTTCTTTTTTTTTTTTTTATTTCGGTGTGTTGTGATTCAATTTTTTGCCCGATGCCAAGTTCGCGGACCACGCGCGCGTGGCGAGGACGTCGACAGTATAACAGATGGTTTCCGCTCGCTTTTCTTGCCGGAATATATAATTCACCGAGAAATGACATAATAAGCTCTTGGCGTTCTATATATCGCAAGCTCTTTTCACGCGATCGACGCGTTCGAAATCGGTATTTCGAAAAGCCGCGAGACTATCTGTCTATATATTCCAATGCGCGTATTCGTTCAACGAAAATAAATCGGATATCGCTTTACACAGTAGACGAGTTGAAAATTAAAAACTACGAGGATAATTTATTTTCGTTCTGCGCGTACTACGCATATCTTTTCGTCGCTTATTTGTTTTCAATTACGTAAATTACGGCGGGGGTGTATAGTATTTTTGGCAGAGAGTATATCGAAACTCTCAGCTGCACGTAAAAAAAATCGATTCGCAGCAATACTAAATCAGTGTCTCTCTCTCTGTGTGTGATTTCCGTATAGGAGGTGGTGGTGGTCTGTCGTCGAGCTCGTTCACGAGCCCTGGTGGCTACGTACCGCCGACGCCGCCGGTACGCAAACGGCTGACTCGCAAGAATTCCGGGCCGCTGGTCAGCCCGGCACGAAGTTCCCGATCTTTGCACCTGCCGACAGCTACTGGACCCGATCCCGAATCTGTAAGATGGACCAACGAGATGCTCATCTGGCTGCATACCGATCTCGTCGTGCTCGACGAACTACTCGCCGTCTGGGTGGACTCGCTCAACGATTTCGTTGCTTCCGCCATCTCCGAGGTAATTATATATGCAAGGAATAAATGCAGAGATTTGTAAAAATATTTACCGATGCCTATCTATATTCAAATGCTGATTTTGAAAAAGTCGAGTCATTATATAACGCATAAATAAACACGATTGCTCGAACCGGTAAGATCTCGTCGCCGTCGCGATATTAGACAGAGTAGTCGACGAGCTGCCGATCTTCGCTTTGGCAGACTCGGTTTATTTTTAATGCATTGTATTCGCGAATCGAAAACACTTGTAACAAAGGCTATGAGGTGGGGGCGAGAATCCGTCGACTATAATACACAGCTGTGTTGTTTCTCGAGGCTATTTTTTCACTTCGTTATTTATATTATTAAATGTACTTTTTGAATAGGCCGAAGATCCGATGGTTCCGTGACCGTCGACGAGCACGTGGCGGAGGAGAATACTCGGCACAAGTGTATATAGCGACAGAGCTAGGTGTAGAGGTATATAGATGGTATATATACGCTGCGGTCCGCAACAGGTGTCACCGTAGGCTTGTGCAAAAACGTCGCGTCGCTTGACTTTCTCATTGTGTGTATATAACAGCCTTTCTATGCGAGACCTCGACGAGGATAGCCCTGATCGTTAGTGATTTTTCAAGCTGTTGATTTGAATCTTGCTTTTATAAAGTTCGAAATCATAAGGCGCAGTTCACTGACCTCCCAATACGCTGGATGAGAAAAAAACTATTTTTGGAAACCGCGTAAAAAGGCACCAAAATCTAGGTCCAATATAAAACAGTTTTCCGTCGACCAGAAAGAAAGCAGCGAGCTTCGATTTTTCAGAAGAAAGTGTTACTCGACACCGTTCGACCGCGCGCGCGCACGGGTTTGTTTGTTTCCACGCTCAAAAATAGCGCAAGCTTCCGCAACGGCATCGCAGGGATTTTCCAGTATAGCTATATACTCTCCATCGGCTTCTCTCGCGTGTTTTCTATAATAAAAACCGGAGGCTTGTATTAAGAGGTCCTTCGTCATTTTTGCATCATCGACGAAAAAAGTCCAGCGAGTCGTCATCGGCAGAGCTTACGTCAGGAGAGACCGTTTCGTCACGGCGTAGAGGGAATATAAACTATCGCGTCTCGGCCTTGTCTCGTGCTTCTCTTCTTTACTCTCTTTCACTCTTTCCTTCATCGTATATATGTAAGAGTATAGTGAGGTTCGCCGCCTGATGACTTCAGTATTATGAGCACGACGCGATGCGACTTCTGTCCAAAATAGAGCGAGCGCTGATGCATCTTATACTCACGCCCACGACTATGATTATATGCTACTCTTTCTCTTCGTTCTCGACATTTGGGGGCGACCCTCGCTTTCTCTCGGGGACTTTTGGTATCTGCTTTTATTATTGGTCGAGATTAACCTCTTTTCACTTTGGCGCTGGGACAGACGGGGTTTTCGTTTCGAGAGAGTACGCAGTATTATTATTTTTTTTTTGGAAGATTTTTTATCAAGTCGTACTATAATGATTGTATCGACATCTAATACATAGTCTCGGTTTCTACTAATTACGAAAGTAAAATTAAAATATATAGAACAGTCAGCAGAGTCGACTTGCTTCGAATGATTTCATATCCATTTTTGCATCGATGTTTCGAAATCCATGACTCATTTTTACGATTGGAGCAATATAATTTAACTCTAAAATCCACACGTGAAAAGATAAAAATCAGTCACGTAGGCAAAAAAATAAATAAAACACTTGTCTTTGTTTTAGCATGGAATCGGCGTTGAATTCGTGCGAGTTTTACCAGAAACGCATCCGCCGGTACTCTCAAACATCTTTTGCGAGTGTGACTCCAAGGACGATGTGGTAAGTTCCTAATCAAAGAAAGAAATCATTCAATGTTCTTATAAAATGTGTTTACAGACGATAACTTGCGACTGCGAGGCAACACCTGCCCTGCAGCTAAAAGCCTTCCGCCAACACGGCGACAAAATCGAAGCCAGTCATTACCGAGTCAACGTCAATCGCTTCCGAGCCCGGCTCAACGTCGTTTGCATAACCGAGAAGCTGCTCGTCGATCTCAAATGCGACGGATGGCCCGAGGTATAGACGCAATGCACACCCACATACATGCACGCACGCGTCTATCGGAAATGCATCCGATGAATTTCAAATTCTCCGTCCTTCCGTTCAACCGCGATAGAAACAACAACGATGTTTACTATTCCCCGATGGATTGGGGAGAAAGCTCGACACTTCATTTTTTTTACAGGATTTAAGTGTTTCTTCTTGTAGTTACCGATTATTCAAATTTACAACTCCCGGCGTGTGATTAAGAGTAATTTATGCCGAGAGACCGCGACCGTAAATTAGACGTAATTTGCTCATAAATTATTAAAACTGCGTTTATACCTTGAAGCTCCTATATTTTTCACGATAAAAAGCTCTTTAACGGCTGAACGAATCACGTCTTATCACGCAGCTATCGATCCAACAACGCACTCTGACAGAGATAAAAAAAAAAAAAAAATCGTTACAGGTCAAAGTATCGCTGGCACCAGTGGGAACGATAAAGAAGGACATGGACGAGACCCACCTACAGGAGTTGCTGACGGAAATCGTGGTCGGAGCTATCCGAGGGACCAATCTTCACCTGAATCTCTCGCAGTACACCAACTGTCCACGACTATGGCGAGAACCGGTCAATCAGTCGGGCTACTCTATGCCTATGCATTACGACAGTATGGTTAGTCGATACGCTTGATTAATTACCGCGCTTGCGTGGATAGCTACTTGATGTATTTTTTTACTTATAATTATTGCCCCGGAAGCTAGTGACGCGGAAAGTCAAACACGCTGATTTGCGTGAAGAGAGCGATAAATTTGAAACTAAAAATTTATTGTCTATATATAGGCCTTGCCATTAAAAGTCGCCCCGCGCATCCTCATGGTAATCTCAATTCATGTGTTATAAAAATAATACTCTCCTCATGTCACACACACAAACACACGTTATCAGCATGGGTAGAGTTTAGGTAGACCTTTTGAAGAAAACAAAAAAAATGAGACAATAGTTCTCTTATAGAAGCTAATTTCTGACTAATAAAGATCGAATCGCATTCAGGGTGGCTCGAGCTCAACCATCAACCGGCAGCGACACGGCCACGTTCACTCGTCAGCCTCGACGATACATCAGTACGCACCAGGTGAACGTCGACTCCTGGTGAAGGTCGTCCGAGCAGCCGACCTTGCTGGTCCCCTCGACTGTAAGGAACCCTATTGTGTGGTGGAACTCGACGAACCACCCCAGAGACATCAGACTTCCGTCAAGAAGGACACCAAGAACCCCGTCTGGGACGAGGCTTTCCTCTTGTACGTATATACAATATGTAAAAGACAGAAATTTGCATTCGGTTCATTCAATTCTGCAAACTCGAGGACTTTCTTCCGAAATGAATGAGCCGACGCGCAATTTCGCGAGAACAATAGACAAGTTCAGCAACAGTTATTTATATACCCGAGAGCGCACATTGAAGTGACATTGGGGCCTCTCTCGAATATATACTGAAGAGCGTGTAATATATATATGCATAGTCTGATTTTGCAGCGACATCAGTCAAAATACGACGGAAGTGATGCTCGAGGTTTACGACAGAGTTAATAAAAGCGATAAGTTTTTGGGTCTCGGCATCGTAGGAGTCGAGGAACTACTGGCGAACCCAAGCCAAAGGCAGATAATACCGCTCCAAGCGAGGCCTTACGAAGAAGACGAAGTCACCGGCACCCTCACAGTAGAAGTCAGTATATAATATACGCTATAAATTTTTTTTTGTTTTCTTATATTTTTCAGACTACGTGTATTTATTTATAAACCCTGTTTCAGTTTCTCTTTATCGAGGGTGCGGAAGTGCCGCAAATTGGCAACAAGCCCTACAAGGTGAAGGAAACGATCAAGCCGCCGTCCTCACCGACGCGCACCTACAATCCGACAAACAACCTATTGAGCAACAATAGTAGCATTAACTATAACAACGGTAACAGCACACTTATTTTGTACGACTCTACAAACGAATCGGGAGGCGGTAAATATCGATTATATCGTCTAGTAAAAGAAAGAACCCCCGCGTGCTCGCCTTGAACCAACAAAAAAAAAAAAGAATGCGAAAACAGAGATTTTTCTGAAAGAAAAAAAAACAAGCCCGCGCGTTCGCACCAACAACGCCTGCCTCCAAAGCATTATTCTCGACTGACTCTGTCTTCTATACTCTTCTTCTTCTTCTCTGGATTTACTATCTATAGCGTCTAGTAGAGACTTTCTATCTCTTTTTTTTTTATTTTTTAGAACGACTTTTTCTTTCTTTTTCAAATATACTATATACTTGTTACACGATATCATTTTGCCCGAGGGGCTATTCACGATCGACCTTTACTCTATACTTTTTTCTATTGTCACAGAGTGATTATCCTGTATATAATTGTTCTTGTATATAATGACACTATATTTTGGATTATATTTCAGTTTATAATTTCAAGTGTTTTATGGTTTTACGTGACTTTATAAATGTAAGTGGACTATGATGCGCTTAGAGTAATAAAAGAAGGGAGCAAAATTTGTAAAAGATATATACTGTTTACGTAGATTTCCGTCTATTTGTTTATACATTCTGTCTGTGTACGTGTATCTGTTTATCATTTTCGAATGCACATCCAGAACACAGTTTGTTAATCATTTGATACTGTTGTAACGTTTTTTTTACAAATTTTTTACGTACTTCATACGATTGCATTTTCAAAGGTTCACGTAAAAACCAAAATTATCATTGCACATCTATATTTTTCATGAAATTTTATGCATACGAATTTTAGAAAGTCTTTGAACAATTTTATATCGTTAAATCACAAATTAGAACAAGCTGTAAATTATGTCCCGATACTGAAACTGACTTGGAAAGACAATTCAGTGATTTTAGGTAGTGAATGGCCCCTTGGTTTTGGCTTTGGAGTGTGTCCTATTAGAAGCACCGTAAGATGTGTGTGTGAGTTTGAGTTTTGCATTAAATCCAAAACTTCCTGAAAAGATTTTCTAAAATCATATACAGCCAATCGATGATAAATTGGAACAAAAGAACTTTGAATCAAGTTTTAGATTACAGAAGGTTTTTCAAATATTACTCATTTAATCGTGCATTTTACATCCAATGTTGACAAACATCATTTCTGTGTCTTGTGATTCAGTTGTGTAAGCACATAATGTAGATCAAGAATTTAATGTAAATTGAGAAGCAGAAGACTGACGAACTAAACATTCCACATGCCAAAATTTGTACTGAGGGTATTAGGAATTGTGCCAAAATGGGTAATGACCTTTCAAGTACCAAGATGTGGGACAAGTATTTCACTCAAGTTTGAAAAGAATTTGTCAAGTTTTAATTTTTGTGAAATTCAACTAGTTGAAAAATATTTTGTCCGATTAGAGTTTCAAGAGAACACAGTGATCTGCACGGCTAATTTAGATTTTGATGCTGTGAATTTTGTTTGAAATTGTGCACGAGCTTTATTTTAAATGTAGATCTCCTATGTTTATGTGAAAAATCCAGAGTCTCACTAATAATTGTAGAAAAGCGACCTATTAAAAAAACCAGCCGTGATATTAGTGTTGTTTTAAGAGAGAAAACATTTGCAATTAGTTTAAATCCTTTAGTGCTCGACAGTATTTTGATTGACATTATTTTGCAGATTTCTTGACGAATGGAAGCTCAACAGTAGATTCACCATACAGAAGTGGACAAACAAATGGTAACAAGGGGACTCTGATCGTTCATAGTCAACAGAGGGTGAGAGCAATTTTCAATTAGAAATGTAGCTATTGAGAGCTTGATGTGCAGAGATGTGTTGTATAAGCTCATAAAACTGCTGATATAAAGTGTGGTCTTTGAATTTTTTTTTTTTAGCAAGCTGAACGGCAAGTTGTTAAGGTGAGTTGAATACCATTCTGAACTAGGTATATTTAATGTTGATTTTTCCCTTTCAAAAACCATTGTTGTATTGGACATTAAGTTATGTTTTTCTTTTATTTTTAACTTCTCAATGTGAATAATCTGTTAAACTTTTATCAAATATCTATCCCATTGATTATAATAACATGTCTTGGATGTTGTGTTATTACTAATATGACAGGTCACACTGAACGAGAATGGTGGTTGGCAGGAGATTCCATCACCATCCGAGGTAAATAAATTTGATTCAGTAAATATTAAGATTGCTAAGAAAGTTATAAGCTCTATAAAAAATTGTTAGCTAGCAATATAAGTAGTTGTGCAGTGATTATACTGTGCAGAATGCATTAAGTTAACTCGTTAAACTTATGTTTCAGCTGGGAGATAAGGAAACAAGTCTAACATCTGGTCAAGAAAGTACACCAAATTCATCAAATTCTGATGGTACGAAAGGTGAATTCCATAAAATTGATTGGAATTGTAACGTTAGAAATAATTTTAGCAATAATAGGTAAAAATATTGATGAGTAATAATATATTTTTAGATAGAGGAAGGACAAGAAGAAAACGCAGAGACTTCTTTGGGACAATCAGAAAACGACTCGGGCGTTCTAAGACGAGAAGTAGATCAGCTGGACCAGAAGGAGATGCTAGTCACGATGATGCTCACTCTAGATCTATCTCGGCTGATAGGGCAAGAGATCCAGGATCGGGTAAGTGAATATCAAATGATAGAAATTTTCTTTATCGGCCTGGGCTGATAAAGATGTTTCACACACATTTTATAATCAGAAATAAAATGATTTTATTAATTTTTAAATTTAATTAAATTGAAAAGAAACTAACAATATTTTAATATTCATTGTAAATTAAAAAACAAAAAAATCAATGCATGGTTTCAACAAATATCCCAAATACCCATAAGCAAAAACAACAATAAATATGTTCCGTCAAGTGTACATAGATACTCAAAAATAATTCACTCTCATATAAATTATACAAGTGTTGTACATACACCGTATGATTCAATAACGTTGATATATATAATCGATTTTTATTACCCTTCACACAGGCAACAACCTCACTGCTCATACACTTATGTATAACGTTTTTATATCTATATTCATGCATATAATGTGTTTGTATATTTATATCCTTCATCTATATTATATATATTAATCTCTTTAATAATGACAGAATTTTATATTAAAATTTGATCCTTGAAGTCGTTCTGTAACCTCATTTACCCGATAAACCATAAATAAGTGTTATAGATTTCTAAATCCCAATAATCCTAAATGTGGATTGTTCTCGAATTCTTATATGCATTACAAACTTCATTTTAAAACTTAAAGTAATTCATAATCGATAGAAACATTAAGATTATAAGAAAACTCTTACCTTTATTTACATGTCGACATGGCATCTTTCGTGACATTTTATGCTGTGCATTAATAAATGCATTTATTGCATCATATCGCTGTCTCCACTCTTCAGACATATCGAAGCGTTTGTGCTCTTTAGATAGACTCTACACTACTGATAATCAATAAATAAACACTGCTCTTATTATTACTTTTAGCGATGGCAAAGTGCCGGCAATTTTTCTCGTTTATGGTGAATTCACAAAATGGCGGCAAAGCTACGTTTCCATAGACACACTGCAGAAGCAAGTATATTGAAGTTATACCGATTCTTGTCTGTAAACTGATTTTACCATGAACTCCGGAATTAAAAACTGTTTTTATGAATGTCTATGACCGTTGTTTACGTATAATTTTCCATAATGTATGTATTCTAATAATTGTTCGTGAAATAAGTATAACTTTGTTCGAGAAAAATCCTGACTAGTCGTGACCGGAAATCCGGAAAAACCTTCTTCTTCTTCTTCTTCCGTTAATGGCCGCGGATTGGCTGTCGTTAGACTGCAACACCGATGCGCCACCTTGCATGTTTGGCAAATCCGAAAATACCTAATATAATATAGATATAATGAATGGTTAGTACACGGAGAGTACATACATGAATTCCGGAATTAAAAACTGTTTTTATGAATGTCTTTGACTTTTGTTTACGTAATTTTCCATAATGTATGTATTCTTATAGTTGCTCGTGAAATATAACTTTGTTGGAGAAAAATCCTAACTAGTCTAGACCGGAAATCCGGTAATACCTATATATAGGTATAAAGACTGTTAGTACCTACACGGAGAGTTTTTTGTTTTGCAGTGTTCATTGCGAGATTTGATGATTGATAACAAAGTGCATATGCAAAGTTTATTTACTTATTCCTTGTTCCAAAAGTTTGCTAATATTTAAAATCAGTGTTTGTAACCTCTCGTGTGATATAAGTAAAATGCAGATAGACGTTTTTTTAATTCCCCATAATCGGACAATGACGATTTGAAGGTTATTGCTTTTTTACAACATATCTTTCTGAAGGAAAAGGATGAGATTTAATTCGGTAGAAATAGTTGATTAATTTCTTGTCTACATTTGAAACTACAAATGGTGAGCTATTTGATTATTCTATTATTGATAATATATACCTGATTTTTTAAAGTTAATTTATGAATTTTACTTTGTGACTACTTATGCGAAATATTTCTTTTTGTCCCGAATTTTATTGACATT
Source organism: Cecidostiba fungosa (assembly GCA_900474305.1). Lineage (NCBI taxonomy): Eukaryota > Metazoa > Arthropoda > Insecta > Hymenoptera > Pteromalidae > Cecidostiba > Cecidostiba fungosa. The sequence continues at coordinate 143,005 of UCOJ01000207.1, read as the reverse complement.
TGCCCTGAACAAAAATTTTCAATAACGGTTTTTTTGTTATTGATTGTCCCTACAAAATTAAATCTATATGTATATGGTGTCAGTGTGAAGGATGAAGATTGTATTGATTTTTCTGTTTTATTTTTTACGATCAATGATTTCTACATGTTTTAACCAATATCTAATTTATTCAGTGTAAGTTTATGTTTACCTTTATGCATTTTGCATAGAAAAAAGCGTTTACAATTTGTAGCATTATTACTATTACCTCATAGGTCGAGAAGAACATTCAAGGAGATCTAGTGTTAGTGAAGCTTCTGCCATTAGTGGAACATCGACAAGAACTTACATTAATGAAGCATCTACATTGGTTCTAGAAACACTTGAAAATGGCATTAGAAAGTAAGAATAAGTTTATCGATTCAACTTAGATTTATAATTTTCAAAGAGTAAAAATTTCACATTAAATTCTGTTTGCCCTGAAGTTAAATTAATTCCATTCATTTTCCTGTAGGCATTATCTTGTTCCATTATCATTAGCACAAAAGAGCAAGTGGAAGAAAAAGGGAACTAAACTTCACATCTTCAATGATCATACTTTTATTGCAAAACATATGCCTGGGTAATTTGATTTATATTTTTTTCTTGGGAAGGTGATTAAAGACGGTTTTAAAACTTACTTTTTATCTTTATAGAGGGACAGTCTGTGAGGTTTGTAAAAGAACTTTAGCAAGAAGATTAGGCAAACAAGGCTATGAATGTCGAGACTGTCAGATGAAATGTCATAAACACTGTCATGTTAAGGTCGACTCCATGTGTTCATCTTCCACTATTCAAAGCATAGAACTGTAAGTATAGTCAAAATAACGTAGTGTTTGTTCTATTCTATGTAAGATATTCATTCTTTTACAAAAAATAATTTGGTATAATCGTTCATTGAAAAGAAAATTCAAATAAATACTCGTTCTTTACATGTTATTTAGCATTGATAAAACTAAACTTTAAATCACGTAGTAAAAAACAGAATCTTAAAATAATAACAAATGAATGAAAATGAACAATTCTTAACACACTTTTCTTTTGACCGTAAAGGTCCCTACTTCCTGTTCTGAGCGAGTAGGATAGGTAAGCTGGCACCAAGCAAATTTAATTTGAACAAAGAACTGTGCTTGATATATTTTTCCATATTTTTTTGTCTTTATAATGATTGATCTATGCATGAAAAAAATTCTTTTTATCTTGCATACTATTTCCAACTCGCATTTCTAAGATTCAAATACTAATTTGGCATAAGAAATTTGACTAATAATTAACACTCTACTGCAATAAAAAAATCCTAGTAAAATAGTTTGAATTTGGCTATATTGCTTAAGATATTTACGTTTAGCCACGATAGTTAATAATAATTAGTTTGGAAAACTGTAACTTTGGTTTTGATGATTTTATTAAAAAATTTTGAAGCATTAATTATGTACCAATGAAGAAAATCTAGGTTCTACTTTATATTAATACTAGTAATTTGGCAATTTATAAAACAGTGAGGCCTAGATTCTCTTTGCATAAATAAATTGCACGTTGATAGCTACTTGCTTTCAAGTAGAATATGCATTTTGAAACAATCAAGATTACCCACCTAATTAGTTATTTATTTCTACTATTTAATGTTTTATAAATTAACAGAGTATCGGCTTGAGATTGAAGTATTATTACTTATTTAATTTCAATTTTAATAAAGCAAAAAGGGGATGTGAAAGGAAAAATAATTTCCATTGTATTAAACAAAGTTTTTAAAAAAAATCTTGAATAGAAATAAAGAAAATAAATCATATTATATCCAATTCTTCACATCCCTTTTTGTAGATTGTTCTTAATATAATTGTTGCGATATCTTACCTGCAGGACTTTCGTGAAAACTCCAGAATTGAAGAGGAAACCTTCAGTGAGGATTTGCTAGGGCTTTGCCAAGACAGCATTATCAACTCGTTAAATGCGGTTCGAAATTCGGCTCATGAAATCCACTTTGTCGATTTCCACTTCGGTTTTTAATACTTCTACATATATATATATATATATTACACAGACAACATTATTGATTACAACTCCAAGCTTGAGCTATATATATATATGAAAAAAGATACAAAAAAGCGAATGACCGAGTACCTGCTTTTGCGCTACGAAATGTTAAAGTAACGATTGTTAATTATTAATTTCTTCTATCCCGATATATTATTTATTTATTAACGTGGTGCAGAGAAAAATCTCGATTATTTTGTATGATTATTTTATTTATTCTGAAAGCCAAGTTTTTCTAGTCCCATTATCTTTTAATGCAATCACCCAGGTTGATGATTTATGAAGTGACTAGTATTATTGAAATGTTTTTTATCTATTAATCTTCCACTCTGGTCCTCCAATAGAATGGTTGAGAATAGTATCATATATGAATCATGAGATTTTTTTTGGTAAATTTACTATTGTTTTGTTTGAATATGATTAATATATATTTTTGTTTTTACGTTTATTGATAAAATTTTTACAAATTAATCGACTGAATGATTATTATTTTTTGTAAATGCGTAGAATGAAATCTGCAGCGACAAGAAAAATAATCAAAACGAACGCACTATGCGACGCACAAATATATAATCTCGTTAATTTCTTCGTTCCATGATGAACCATAAATCATTGTTTTTTTTTTAATTTTCAATCATCATCGCAGTACTTCATTAAAAATGATATTAATACTTTTTTACGCGGCAAATATATATTCGATAGAACGAGATGTCGCATTCGAATCTGTAGTTTTTGTACTAAAACAAATGATGAATTTTTTCTTTTGCTTAAATTAGATGGGAAGGTTTACTTGTACCTATTGGTACCTGTAAAAAGTAAAAAATAAATGCCACTTAAGAAATTCAAAATGATATTTACAATATAAGAAAGGAATGAAACATTTTTGAATGCGATATGCAATGCATCGTGTATATTCGAGAATTTTTAATCGAGTGATTGATATTTGTTTAAGAAACTATACAATGTATAAGCACCTTTCGATCGCGCCTACCAACAAAACACGATTAATAGTGCCTAGATACTAAATAGATATTCTTGTTATACACACTTAATATATAAATGATTAAGTATGTTAATATACATCACGATATACCAAAACTATATCGTCGCAATATTAATACATGATCACGATAATTTATATGATTTGTGACATAGAAAAAAATATATATATTATATATAATACCGGGTGCTTCAACAAGCCCCGGGAGAGAACAAAAAAGTTTTGAATTTCGCATAATATATATACGATAAACCATGACAACAACATCGATGATTATATAATTACATTACAATAAATTACAATAAACCAAGAAAAGACTCCAAAGTTATTTTATTATCACGCATATACAATGATATCCTCGTCGAGTGTAACACTGGTCTGATCCCGGCGAATCACGTGCGCAAATATTGATCGAGCATAAGCGGGACTAGTTGACATTTCGTATATACAGCGGCTTGATCACCACTTGTTGATAATGCACCCTTGTAATTTGATTAATGCATATATACGTGTATACGATATACTCGACACGAGATTGATGGACTCGAATTCACGGAAAAGGGAAAAGGCAAAATGGAGCGTGTGCCACTCTCCGCCTACGGGCAGTGCGCCGCATCCTATACATTAGCTCAGCTACTCGTGCGCGCATTGATTACCCAGCGATTATTGATTTCCTTTATATGCGTTCGCCTGCAGTAGAGTCTGCTCTTTTTGTCAACTTGTCCAACAGCTATACTGCACATGTATAGAATTTCTCGTAAATATTATGTATTATGCGCACACGATTTCTTCTTTAAGAGGCCGATGAAATCGTTTTATTTTTTTCGAAATAGAAACGCAAATGAAAGTCAGCAGGTGTATATGTGACGACAGGCGTGAAAAGCGCATGAGGCTGAACATATACGCCGCGGCATTTATGCATTAATTAAGCATAACATCTAAGACCGAGTAAGACGTGCTTCGCAGAGCACTTATATAGGTGTATACCCTCTCATTGATTTCACGATAGTCGTACTTCTTACGTTATCTTTGATGCGATGGCTGCTGCAGCTGAAGAATGTATATCCGTTCTATATCAATGGTTTATAGAAAACTTTCTCAAAGCCGCTTATAGTGTATGTAGACGCCGCCTTAAAACCATATGCATATCTCGCTCGTGACATAATAAAGCGAAAGAAAAATATAAGAACGTCCCTCTAGTATCATCATCTCGTATATACGACACTTGCACGAGGCTGCATTTTCATAATTCAAGCCAACGAGGTGAACCAAAGTGGAATTTAAATTTCCCATCTCTTATACATATATGCGTTGCGCGCACATGCTTATAATACACGCGCGCGCTCGCGCAGATATAATAAGCGGCGTACTTGGCGCTTTTTCGCTAAAGCGCTTAAAAAGATAATTTATGCGTAATTTAATCAATCCCGGCGCGTTTGTCGCTCGTTAAATTCGCGCGAGCGCCCGAGCAAGAGAGAGAGAGAGCGAAAATCGCGAGAACTTGTAGTGGGGGGATATGGAAGAGAAGAGCCGCGACTGCTGCTGCTACAGGTATATACATATATGTAGCTACAATGCGAAGGTGGTTTGTCGGCGGCGCAGAAGAGGGCGGAGCCCCGCGGCCGCCACGAGGGGAAGGCCCTAAACGAGCCTCGCCGCCGCAAGGGAGTGAGGAGAGGCTGCTGCTGCTGCCGCCGCCGACCAATTGAAATAATGGGGGAACAAGAGAGATAGAGAGAAAGAGAAGGCTCTTTTGCTAGATTGATACGCGCGCCCCCCCTGATGTAAATGCCTCGGCGATTTTCGTGCGCGATGCGCTCTATGTGTATACGTTCGATGCTATATAAGTATTAGAAGGGGTAATCTTGTCTGATATCGTGGAGAACGTGAGAGATCGAGAGGCTGGTTTAAAAAAAAGGATTTTTGAGTTTTAGACTCGTTTGGGAGACGCGGGATTTAGGTGCACTTTACACGTTTCGTCTGGATAAACATTGCTGTTACTACTGAGAATATCATTTTTGTTCTTTCGGTCTGTAATAAAAATAGACGAATAGCGTATAGCGAGCTGTTTTGCACTAAACTACATCGCACACACACACACACACACACACACACACCGTCATTACGTTCTATCGTCAACATCGTTACCTAAGCGTTGGCAGGTAGTAGTTTGCTGTGTAAACTGGAAAAATCTAGAGTTCACGATTTTTCCCAAATGTGTATACGTGAATTTTTCGAACAATGTTTATTGCTCTCGCGATCGTAAAGAGCCAAATTGCCAGCAACTTTTTCTTGTGCACTTTCAAGAAAGTATTTTACATAAGTTTGAATTGCAAATAATCGCGCTGAAGAAATGCGACTATAACTGTCATTTATGTAATGCATTGTTTGACGTAATACGAAAGGTTTCACTGACAATGCAGCCTATATAGATATATATAATATATATACGAGTCTCAAATGGATGTGGTTTATGTTCTAGTATAGTCAGTCTATAAAAGTTTACGCTGGAGCAAAATGTCACTGTAAACGTACACCGCGCATTGCCGCATTTATTAATAAACTAGGTTATTTAATGCAAAATACAAACTACTGCAATAACGCTCACTTATACTAATCCGTAATAGCGCTGTGGATTGTTGTAGAAAGTTTGAAGTCGATGATATCAACGGCATATACCCGCGTAAATATTATTGTTGATGGAATAACATTTTCCTTATTCTTTCGTCCCAGTAATTTTGATCGATATGCCGTTCGTATGTCGAATTCAAACTTTTTGTGAAAAAATCTATAACGTAATAGCGAAGGGCAAGCGAATTTACGTCTTGCATCAAATACGATATAAAAGGGGTATTTTGCCAAACAATGTTAGGAGTTTGAAACTCTCTTAAAAATGCACCCCGGTATTCTATTTCCATCTTGCCATCAGGGTATTATTTCACTCGTATATTCTAAATCTGTATAAAATATGGATACCTGTTTTTTTCTCGATTGATATTTCACTGTGATCTATAAGATGCTTCTACAGATGCATTGTTAGTTTAATTTTTCGAGATTTAGGTAAACAATCGTTGTAAAAATCGGAGTTTTCATATTCTTCACAGTACGAGCGAATCATTTATTCGTCCTTCAGTTGTCTGTATATACATAAATGTATACATACCGCATTCTCACGACACATCTCTCCCAACCAAACTTTTCAATCAGCAACAGTCATTCATCCGCACAGCAAAACGAAAACCCAGCCACTTATGAAAACTCAAAGTCGATTTGTCCCGCAACACCTATATATAATAAAACCGCAGCACACCGTATACCACTCACACAGCCCTTTGCGCTAAAAAAAGCTCTGCAAAAGTATTAACCCCATCGCAAAAAGCATCAACAGCAGCGATTACGTGTCCCGATGGATGGAAAAATTCCACCTCATCATCCATCATGCACATCAACAATCACTTTCCCGAGCGAGCGAGCGCACGGGGTAATCCATCAAGCTCCAGGACTTATAGTCCTCTCCTCTCCCCTTATACGTATATATATATATATATATATATACCTATAGATATAAGTACGTACACACACATATGTATATAAGTGTCCCTCGGAAAGAGAAGCATTATGTATATATACACGAGGCGGCAGAGCAGGAGAACGGTAACGAGTCCAGTTAATCAATTATTTAACGGCGGCTCGTTTGGCCACCGCTACGCACGCGACTGCGGAAAACAAAACAAGTGTAAACTTGGCCGTTTATACTACTTATAATATGTATACGTGAACGTCCCCATATATACGTACAAGGATCTGCAGCGGTGGATTATTGCGGTACCGCAGATACCGCAGACACTTGATAATCGATACGCGCGCAGCCAGTAGGCAGTACAGCTTTGTTGTAGCAGTATATACAAGTATAGTGTATGTATATATAAGCATAGAAAAAAGCACCGAGAGGGTCTGCGAAAAAAATGTCTGGCAAAAAACGACGTCCGAAAGAAGAAGAAGAACAACAACAAGTAAACTGAACGCACACGTTGAGTCGTCAAGAAGTTTGCAAAATTTGCAGGTATATGTACCGAGAGTTGTGGGGGCGCATATGAGAGAGAGAGAGAGTTTCTGAGGCTATATCTATATGTACACACATACATTATACGTGTATGTTTGTAAGGAAGGAGAGAAAACGAGGGGAAAGTTGGAGCGCGAGCTGCTCTCGCGTCGTGTCGTTAAATTGATCGCGATGCGAATATGAGCGCTTAGCTGAGATGTGTATAATAAAAAATGCGCGTGTGTGGAGAACGTAGATGTGTGTGTATGTACATATATACATAAGGCTGAGGGTACGAGAGAAAACTTTTTACTTCAGTATAACGCTTAAAACAATGTTTTAAATCGCACCTTTTTTTCGAAAAGAAAAAAAAAGTTATTATATATACAGTCGTGCTTTAATTACGTGCCTTGACGCATCGCAAAAACAGATCGCCGATGAAAAAGTAGCTATATATACAACAACAATCACGAGAGTTCTCTGAAAAATTCAAACGCCGATGAACTGCGGTACACCGCATCGGGCATCCGGACTCTTTTTTCCTTCCATCATCCTGATCGTCCTGAGTATATATATATAACCGATGAGAACTCACACGGTGATGTTGAGTATACGCGATAAAGAAGCAGAAGAAGAAGACGACGAGAGAGAAAGGGACAGACTCTGCACACAATATATATATCTATTAAATTATTCACAGGCAGTTACCAGCTCGTCAGCCGGTCCCGCCCTCCGAGAACTTTTTGCAGTAGTAGCCTGGCACACACACACACACTAATATACCTATATATACCAGCATCAGCTTATTGCGAGCGTCCTCTGCGCATTTTTGCCTTATCACGCTATATACTCTGCCGCCGTGACTTTTTTCCATTTATGAGAGCAGCTCAGCTTCTTTTGCCTTTTAATAGCCTTGCTTCCCGCGCGCGAGGGAATTTGTTATGGTTATTGGAAAGTTGCGAGCTATTAATGGGATGCATTGTGTAGTGTAGCGCTGACTTAATATGCATTGTCGAGAGTATGAGAGAACTGCATAGCCGCGCGAGAGGGAACGTAATCTGGTTATGAGTTTCATAAGCGGCGTGTAAGTGAATCTCATCAAGTTTTTGCGGAGCTTCGATTACAATGTAGTCGCGTCTGCTATCTATTTTTTTTTTTTTTTTTTTATTATATTGTGATAATTTTTATATATATGTAAGTACAGTTTTATCGCGTGGAAAGAAAAAGTTTGTTGTTGTAGACATTGATGTTATTGTATAGTTTGCTCGCTGATGAGTGGCCGGTCGCATATATACCTGTTGCTCCGTGGAGTATATAGAGGAATAACTAATATCAAACTAAGCTAAAGTTTTTTTTTTCTATTAGTATGTATTATAACTAGTATTAGGTATAAATCATTGATATATGTCGCGAAAGTGTATGTAAAGTGTCTTGTATATAGTAGCGCGTTACTTTTCTATAACATAAAACGAAGGAGCTTTCGCAATCAACCCATCCCATTTTTCGTATATCTGATGAGTTTTTCTACAGCATACTCTGCAATATTCGAACTATCGGTCAAAAGCTTGCCCATGCAACAATGTCAAAACGCTCGTTTATATTCTCGAAGCCGAAAAACCTCAACACAGGCTACTATTTCCCCCTATTAATTTCCTATTCGTCGCACAGGCGCAACTCGACTCGCAGCAACCTCCTCTCCATAGGTATATATATATAAACTATGTATAATTTGCCACGGCGTGCGCAAGAGAGTCTTTACGATCGGCGGCTAGTGCAAGTAGTCTCTCGCGCGCGATTGGCCGCGCGTCGAAAATTGCGCCCTCGCCATTGGTGCAGCCTTCGCGAAAGAAAGTGCAGAAATCACATTTGCAGAGAGAGAGAGAGAGAGAGAGCGTTAAGGACCTTTAAAACTCGGCTTTTTACGACTCTAACCCCCTCCCCGTACTCGCGGCTTAAACAATAAGCGGCTATAATTGATATATCGGAGCTCTCTTCTCGCAGAGAGCCTCTAATGTACCCGCTTATAATACGCTCGTTCCTCTGTCTCTCGTAAAAGTTTCGTGTGTAATGCGCGCGACGATAAAACGCGCAAAGCCTGCAGTGTGTGATGCTAATTTTCGACGAGGCGTACGCCGCTGCTTATGTGTATTATTTTTCGGAGAGGATATGGCTTTTTAATCCCTCGGTTGCAGCTCGAGAGAAAGAGAGAGAGAGAGAGAGAGGCACACTATACACTCGTAAATCGTAATTTGCGGCGGCGAACGCGCGTGTGCGAGAGGGTATATATCGCGGCTTAATTTATGAATGTAGTGTATAGTAGGTATATATCGAGACGCCGTCGCCGAGTTAACAGACGATTTGTCGGTGGCTTTTTATTGCTATCCCATATAACATCCGCGAGAGGAATTATAATGTTTTGTCAGTTATCGTATAATATGTGTACACGAGAGAGCGATTCTTATTATTTTTTCCGAGAATTCAATCAAGGCGATGTAGAAGAGGAAGAGCCCAATATCTAACGTCAAAACATGCCGCATCACAGAAAGATCTGAAAGACGAAGCATCCTCAAAACAATTCTCACATCTCCCGAAATCTCGAGCTTCACGCTTGTCTTGCATTGCTCCCACGAACTCCCACAAAGTTACAGCAATACTCATCTCTTCCAAGCCGAAAGTAATTGGAGGAAGCGCGTCGCTTATAAACTGTAAAACAGGCGCGCAAGCGAGCGCGAAGAAGAAGAAGAAGACGACTTAAAAAGGGCCCGCGCGCGCGCTGCTCGAGGCCAAAAAAAGTAATTGAATTTGACTGGCTCGGCACGAGCAATTCATCACGTCGAATCGGTACACTACTACCAGTACTCTCCCGATGTTCACCGGTCCGTGCAGGCCACCACAGCGGCTTCGCGCCTCTCGCTCGCGTTAATTCGTCAAGTCGGAGAGAGAGAAGGAAGTGGCTTCGAAAAAGTAGCCGCGTGGCAAGCTCGCTTTTTGCGCGACCGCGAGTCCGTGGGAGCCATCGCGTCGCGGTGGTCTACTACTCCTGAGAATCGTCTCCCTTTTATATAATGCATTCCACTCTCTATATAACCCTTTCTTGAGAGCGCCGCGGCGGGAGGAGCTTGTATATACTCCCTCGAATGCGTTTTCCGCTCCGGAACGCGCAATTTCGCGAGAAGTGGCTGCAATTGTTGCTGCGACGACCGCAACTGAACTGAAGAAGCGCTTTACGGCTCTTGAGACAGAGAGGCTTTTCCTTTTTGACGCTTTTTTTAGAGAGAGAGAGAGAGCCGGATAATTTATGCTTTATTGAGCTTTGTTCGCGGTATGCTCTACGGGTTTTTCGATCGTGACGGAGACAAAGAATCGTGGAATATTGCTCGATTTTCGTTTTTTTTGGTTTCGCGAATCGCTCATCAGGATATTGCGGCTGCTATTGTCTCCGAATTGGATCTTTTATATCGAGAGCTTTACGACTTATTTTATATACTGCGGGATGGACGTTTTCTCGGATGACTGATTTTCTCGAAATGGCTTTACTACTGATGTTTCATTCGGGAGATGCAAAGCGGAAATTGCCTGACCATCGTGTGAATGTAAGTGATATGTTACTGAATATTTTCAGATAATATACGTCGCAGCTGCCCCGCGTTTTGATGAAATTAAAATAACCGAGCCTTATTCTGCGGCTCATCCGCATGCAAAAGAACCTGATGTTACGATCGGCAGTAAATGTTTCTTAATCCTTCTTGAATTTTAAGCTTTTGCCATCTCGCATATGTATAAACGATTAAACGAACTTAATCGAAGTAAGCAGCTTTCTTCCTGTCGACCTCTCTGTATTATAAGCTCAAAGATAAAATCGTTTAAAATTTTGACTCTGCGCGTCGTAAACTTATTATTTTTACGAATACGTAAACTCAAGTTTTGCGGGGAAAAATAAATCCGCTACATTTGAAGAAAAATCGTTACGCAAAATAAACATCGCAACTATAACCCGCTACTCCGACGAGAGAGTCATACACTCGAGCCTGTCTCGAGGTCATCATTATAAATAGAGTAGTGTGCGATTCCAGTATTATATATCCTTCCCTAATTATATACCCCTCGTTTTAATCTCTCTCTCTGCATGCGGCCGTTCAATTTTATTTGTATTGTAACAACCTCCTACACACAACGGTCTTAATTAGAGTAAATCCCGGCGATAACCGAGTCTTTAATCTGGCCTAATGAGGAAAAACGCAGCGGAAAAATCATCTCCTATTTCAATAATGCTCGCCTGCTTTGCCGCTCGCGGGAACTCGCGCAAAGCTCAGAGTCCACATATGTGTGCCTGGATGTATATATATAATACGATACACACAATATAAACGAGCAAAATGAAATGCCTCATTAATAAAGGGTTCAATTAGAAATTGCCACGCCGCGTTATAACAGTTGGCTGTTTTTGCCGTTACACTCCTCATCTTCTTCTTCTTCTTCGAGAGAGAGAGAGAGGATATACGTATTACGTGCCTGCATTGTCTCGAGCGAGTCTTTTTTTTCAAGTCGCGCGCGCGCGCGCGCGTTGGAAATTGGAAGAAGCACAAGAGAGAATAAGAGAGGCAGCAAAGTGGGATCTACCTCGGCGTCACTAATCCAGTTTACACGGCGCGCAAGCCGTGAACGTTCCTCTCTGTCTATATATACTATATATATGTATACAACATGCAGCTCCTGCCTACACTGAAGTGTATAACGCAAAGCTTCGCTCCCCGTCGGCGCGTCCACTTATTATTTAATGACGCCGCTCTCGCTCTATACGCACTTCCTTCATTTCAGAGAGCGAGAGATGATTGAATGCACTGCATGCGCAGCTATCTCTATATATACTATATGCCGCTGTTGCCGCCGGTTTTTCTTATAGCCGCCATTACACTGCACAGTGTAACCGAGAGAGTTTCGTATATGGCTGCTGCTGCTGCTGCTGCTGCTTCGTTGCTCCAACGCTCGTTGGAGCAATAAGAAATTGCCTTCGCGGAATCGACGAGTAAGACTACCACTACTACTGCTGCCCCGCCACCGCCACCATTCGTTCCTTTACCGGGAAAAGAATTTATTATCGAAAAATTGCGAGGCCTTCCATTTTCATCTCGTTACATACGCGCGCCTCGCAAGGGGAGGATTATATTATATACTGCGGCGGCTTACTGCCGCGAGTTTTTTTTATTGCGCGGGCTCTTTGTTGTTCGGCGAGGAGAAAGTTGATGGTGATGATGATGATGATGATGATGATGATGTTTGGGCGGAAAACTGGAAAATTAGGAGATAATTGGAGGTAGACGCTTGTTAGAGGCTGTCATTGGTTATATACTGTGAGCTATATACGTCTTGGTAGCCAATTGCATTTTGTGGTGGCATTAATGTGGGCGAGTGATGTGATGAGGAAAAATTCTTCGAAGCTTTGGTAAAATGAGCAGCGAGTTGTAACGCTTTCTTTAACGGCGTTTGAGGAAAATTGCCAGAAATTCGATTAAAAAAGGGTGCAGAGTTTTTGTAATGGCGTCGTCAATTTTCAAAATTATAAGCTTTTCCTTTGAAGGATCACCGCGTAGTTGCAAAAAGTTCGTAGGATATATACATCGAGCAAGTGGAACCCGAGATGTATATGGCTGTAGTAAAATGTTAGTGCATATTAAGCGTCGTATCATTTGGGTCACAAGATACAGTTACAGGATGAGTAAAAAATACTTCGAATTTTATTGAGTGAAAAATTGCTCATTTCGACTCGTTTAATTTACTTGAGAGACTTTATCCGCGTTGTCGCAGTAGAATATGCATGTTTATAAACTTTCAATTTGCTTGCAATTATCGTGTTTCTTTATTTTCTGACACCTATAGCTAGGAAGTAGATTGGCCCAGATCTCTTGTTAAGTAAGCTCGATCTTATTAGGTGCTTATACAGGTCTTCACAAAAAATATATTTAGCACTAGATTATATTTCCTCAAACTTAAGTAAGACGCAGAGTTTACAGGTATTACTGTACCTTTATTTATAATTCTACCAAAAAACAATTGAAGTGACAAGTCTATCGTAGAGCGATTAGATGTACCTGTAAAATTTGCAGCATTCATATAATCGAGGCGTCAATTAGCTGTACCCTCGTTTTCTGCGTCGTTGCAATGATAAGATACAATGAGGTGACTTTGTTTCATGGATAAAAGAATTCTGATTTACGTAACATCCATAATTGGGTGAAGTGATACATAAATATTGCTTATATTGAAATTGTGGAGACGCTCATCATGCAGTTATTCTTGTCAGGTGATATCAAAGTGTTCATCGTTATTATTTGCTCACTAGTTGTTATACAGAATGTTACTTCAGGACTATGAAACACGAGATTTAAAGGACCAGGATAGAACTCTTCTTTTGAATTTTATAATTCAGCATTTTTATCTGAAAGAATATCTGCTGAAGACGTACCTTGTAAATAACAAGGAACCATGGCGTACAATAAAGGAAGATTTTAAAAATACTGTACACGCTGTACACCTTGAGACGCAAAATATTGCCGGTATGCTAGTATGTTCTATAATAGACAACTCAAAATTAACAAGCAACAGTAGTGACTGCAAACCTCCAGATGATACTATGACAAATTCTACCGAAATCAAAGTTGTTGTCGGATTTTTTTGATTTGATTCTGCGTGTTGCCAACAGCAGTTTAGATATGTTGGAACAATTTCCAGAAATATGGTTTGCGTTGATTCTGCGCGTGGATCTCGAGGTTTGTTTAAAGCTTTGGTGCACTCTGCTGTCACTATAACCAGGGATAGAGAAGTGGCTGCTGTCGGTGTATTGTTCACATCGTCGTTTACACATGCTGCCCCTGAAAAGCAAGGAACCGAGTATTTGAAGATATATGAGGACACGAAGCCGTGTGAGATTGCGACAATGGCACTTGTGTTGTGATTTAGATAAGTGAACTACTGATCTTCTAAGTCAGCAGCAGTTTCAACTATTTTAAGACAGTAGCTCATCATCAGTGATTCTTACAATATTATATCACCAATGTTCATTTACAAAAATAAAACATTTTCCCTTCAACAATACCGAGTCAACATTTCATTTTCTCAGAACAAATAGTAGAGTACATCGGGCGAAATTCAAGCATAACGAGGCTTCAGTTAGTCCATCAGTCATATACACATAATAGTCAGCAACACAATCAGGTATAGAGTCTGTTTCTACCGCCCGACTGAATAAATATTTATCGTTATACGTTTCCAGACGCATCCACTTCTCCCCAGACTCTATATAATAACCATATACCCGGCAACGATCCATATCCTCGATACACTGTATACCCCTCGCCTAATACCCACACTCTCTTCTCTCTCTCTCTCACTCTCTCCCCTCCAAAGAAGCACCGACTGTATTTATACTCCTGTCCTCCTCCCGTTTTCGACCAACAACAGCTTCTGCAGAGAGGAGAGTATATATTCGACTCGACGAGAAGAAGCGAAAGAAAGAAGCGGCAGCAGCAGCAGCAGCAACGAGGCTGTTACGACCGGTAGAAACGAGCGGCAGCCGTACATCGATATAAATTATTGACGAGAGTGAGCGAGCGAGCGAGCGCTCGCGAGAAATGCTAGTAGCACTCGGCCGTCCGTCCGTCGGCTCGCTCCGGCGTAATGATAAAGCGCGCAGTGGCGGCTCCTTTCACCCGGTGCAGTGTGCGCTGCACCTTGTGATGCATAACGCGGCTATATAACACACTCTGTGTGCGAGCAAAGTGTACAAGGAGAGAGAGAGAGAGCCGCTTGTTATCTATGAGCAGACTGGCTCGCGGGCTATATTCCTTCTTCTCTTCTTCTTCTTCTTCACTCGATTCAAGAGAGAGAGCCTTGTAATCTTTCGCGTAGCTATTCTATAATTCCGCTTTTCCAAGGCGCAAAGCTGCGCCGCCGCCGTCTCATTGCTTTTTTTTCGATTCTAATATACGCGTGCGTCTGCTTTGCTCTATTTATACGCGTGTTGTTATTATATACTGATTCTCGAGGGGGTGAAATAGAAAGAGAAAGAGAGCGTTGTTAATACGGCTTGTTTCCGACGCGCCGGGGTGCGCGAATTAATTATGAATGACGATGCAGTGTAGTGCTGTGTAATGACTGCTGCTCTTCCTCGTTCACTTCTTGATAGGTATGGCATATATAATGGGAACGCGATATCCATAATTGAAAAGTATTTTTCTTTTCATTACACGAGGCGTGTACATAATGTACGCGGCAGAACGTTATATTGAAATTATTCAAGTATACCTATATATTTATCAATGTTTGATCTATCTCGTATATATAGCTCTCAACGTTGTGACATGACAGTGTCTGCCCTAAATTTTTTAACGTTTATAAAAAAGTAAACGTACATAACAAGAGACAGCGATTCTCCGCACACGTTTATCAAATCAAACCAAATGCCCCCGTTGACTATATAGCGTATTATTCAATAAACCTGGTCATAAATGTTTCACATGCGAAACGCGCATAGAAATAGTCCATAAGATGATAAGATCCTCTCTCCCCGCGCATCATTGCGAATCGCCGTAACCGTTTTCATATCCAAATCGCATTATTATTTAACCACCATCCTCCGCATATCCGACAATTGAAGCTCCCGAGGTTCACGCACACGCATATTATAGCATATGGAATAAAATCATCCTGCATAAATGCAACGAATCGCTACCGCGTTACACGCTATATTATATACATCCTCACGGTCTCGACTTCCTCGGCTAGAGAATCGAGTCGCTCTTTTTCACTATGACAAATAAAAAAAAAATAATAAAATAAAGAGAGGACCGAGTTCCGGACTTCCTCACCTGCAACTTGTCCGTGACGAAATACGCCGAGAGATCGACACGCTCGACCGGCCTGTAATCTTTCTCTCGCGGGAAGCCGCGGCTAAACGGAGGAGTAGAAGGAAAAAAGCCTGCGCGCGAACCATTCAATTTGGAGGCTCTTTTTCGGAGGATCAGAGGAATTATATTACAAGACCGCCGCCGAGGCGCTTCTTTTTCTCTCTCAAGTGTTCTCGCTACTACGGGATTTTATTTCTCTCGGCGACGGAGATATTGCGCAGAGAGTATATTTCATATTAGGTACTGCGTGCAATTGTTTATTATATTGGGTGGAAGGAATAATAGAAGCCCGTTTTGTTGCGCGCTAACGCGGAACAAAATGCTTCGTAATGTGCTTATGAATCTGAAAGTTTAACTACTTATACTCGCGGCTATCTCGGTGTTTTGTAGAAAGACTTTCTTCTAACTGCGTTATGCTATATACGTAATGCGCGCTGCGGGTAATTTTTTTTTTTTTAAACTCCCATTTCGTTTTTATAACGCGCCTCTCAAGTATATTATACTTGAATATTCATGATATAATCTAATTGAATCGGCGCGTAAGTGCTCGTTGTTAAATAAAATGCCCGTTCAATTAACTCTCAATTATATAATAATAATATACGAAAGAAGATAAGCGCATTCATTGAATAATCTCTCGGCGTGTCTGAAGAATAAATATAAACAGATGTACGACTGTGATAAGCCTGTGTCAAATAAGTATCGAAAAATCTCTTCTCGTATATACAGCAATAACACACGATATTAGTATAGTATAGCTCACGGCGTTTAATGGACTCCGGTATATATACAGTCCCAATTAAGGAAAAACCAGCTCTTGCAACGTCTCATCATCGGCGCTGAAAAGCCACGGAGCTGTGCTATAAACGCGCTGGGCAAACAGTATACATAACTCTTTCAGCGGAAAAGCGGCGGCACAGATCACAGAGCTCAAGTGTATATAGCGCGGCAGGAAAGAGAGAAAGCTCGATGCTCGCGTGAAAGAAGCGATAAATTAATAAGCGGACGAATTAATTACGCACGCGAGAGAGAGAAGACATCGCGCTACTGCTAATATTGTGTGTATACATATATAGAAGGAGGCCGCCGCATAGGATAAGGATCTTCAAGCCCGCGAGGCAGCTCGAGTGTGTGTATTTGCATTCGCTGCTGCTTTTTTTTTCCTTACATTTTCGCCGCTTCACGCGAGAAAAGTTGTGTATATGGTTGCATGCGCGGTGTACACTCTACTTTGGCTTTGATTTTCCTGTATATACACATACGTGTGTATATGGTCGAATGTGCGAGCGCGGCTAATTTAGTGCCGAGAGACATGCAGACATTAGCATAATCGCTGCGCTACTGCTACTGATGCGTGTATGTGCACCGAGTATATATACTCGGGGTATAAACATTCCGCGCGCTTTTCGTGTCCTCGTCCACCTACGCGATGTATATAAGATGAAAAAGCCTTTGGAATTTCACATGAGCTTGCAATGATGATCAAATTGAAAAATTATCCTTTTCGACGCGAATCGGTCCTAATGAGCGGAAATAAAAACTACGCGCCGCTTTCTACATGGCGCATTGAATAAGTAGCTATACTGATATATAGCGCGAAAACTACTGGCAACGGTTTCCAGTAATTTGTAGCCGTAAGTCAAGCAAGTCGACCTATTTTTAACTGCAAATTGCTGCGTCGGATATGTATTATGTACTGATTGATTTACTCCGGAGGATAAGTTTGTCAAGTTAGAATCGTAAATCGCGTGGAACGTGCAAAAAACAAAGAAAATTTTAAAACTATTCTCGTCCGGCACGTATATGTATATGGTTACGTCAGTTATTGGATCTGCGTAAATTGAACGCGGCTATATACGCGAGGGTTATATAGTAATTGTGGATATAATAGTCGCTTTATCAACGAGTAGGAGAAAAGCCTTTTATAATAGCCTATATAGCGGATATTCAATCGTGTAAAGAATCTCAAACATCGTATAGTCCACGTAAGAAAAAAAGGAAACTGTTTCTTTTTATAGAGTATAAGGTGTATGATGAGATATGCGTTATATACGCTCTTTTTTTTGCAATTACGAATCACGCGTCATCGACGAACGTCATGTTCTATGATTGCGCGGAATAACTTCACCTCTTTCCCGGAGTATATTATGTGATTTATAAATAAGCTATACCGGAAAAATATACTATAGCAACTATTTATATATATATATATACGAGACCTATATTATCGTAAATTAATCCCGCGAATAGGCGTTAGAATTCTCATAAAACCATATATAGAATTACACCAACTGCATTTATACTATATATACCGCAAGTCCAATTATCACCAGTTGTGCAGTAGAGAGAGAGAGAGAGAGCTCTCGACTGCGTAGTTTTCGTACAATTATTTTATGCGCGCAACCGTTTTCTCCTCTTTCCCTTTATTTTTTATTTGCGCTGTAGGTAGCTAGCTACTCTCGGGAAATACAATAGTTAATAGCATTGTGCATATACAGAGGCGGAATAATAGCAGGCTATATGGAGTTGCATAAATGGTTTATTGCTTGATTCGAATAAGTGTTTTCGAGGTAGTTACTTTTTCCGTAATAAGCTCTCTCGCAATAAAAACATTCTCTCTTTTTATTGCCGTACATTTTTATTGGTCAAGTATATATACAATAAGCGACTACTGTGTTTTCTACGCATTATTATACGCGGGGGTCGATAGAAAATTTAATGTACCGCATGTAACACTCGATGTGAGCGCCGAAATTTAAATAAGCCAAGCATATTACGTATATATACAAATCGCAGAGTTTTGTTTTACTCCTGAAATCCGGATTCTCTTTAAACGGGAAATAACAAGAATTAGCTCGACTTATCTTAATTAATATCAGCGCGTTAACCTCTGGTGGCAGTGGCGCTTATTTTTTATTCCCTCTCCCTTTGTGCAGCAATATAAGACTCGCGTCGGCCGATGCTAAAACACACTTACAAAACATTTCGTGAGCTTATCGCGGCGAGTAGTCTTGGGAGGTACATGCACGCGTATGTATATATGTATGTATATATAATGCATGTGTATAAGAGAGCGGATGCTCTCGTGCTGGATTTCGCGGTTCGCACGCGAGCCTCTAACTCAGCCGACGCGCTGGACTGCCAAGACGAAAATTTTAAATTGCTCTACTGGAAGGGTTGGCTTTGGAAAAAGGTAGAAATGAAAAATTCAGGTTGATGAATGACTGCTGCGAGAGGGGCACGTATTAATTGATTTTTCTTGGAAGTATATATGTGCAGTGCGGTGTTGGCTGTGAGGCGAAAATTATAATTGAAATATTTGCATTTGTGAATATGAAACAAGTTATGGTGATGATTCGGATTATAAAAAATAGTTATTAGGGCAATGAATATACATTTTGCTTTTGTTATATTCAAGATAATTAGAACCCGTATCTAGTTTGGGTCATTCTTTTTTTGGTTTAAACTTGAAATATTCACGTATACTTCGAATTATTTTTCGTGCGAAAGAATCGTTTTCTAATACACTTCATGCATTCATAATCCGATGAGTATAGAGTCTTCTTTTCAGTTACAATTTATAATTACATGATACCGTGTGCAACTATTAACCTTTTCAGAATATTTACATCTCTTTTGGTCCTGCTTACACGATTTAGTAGGCATAAGTTTGAGCAAATTTTTATTTCGTTGTTTTCTCGCGAGTGTATATAACATATTATTTAAAAGTACAACGTTTCAACGCATTACAAATCGTACATAAATTCACTTTAATACTCGAAGCCTTGCGTCAAAAGCCGTCCTCAAAAGTAATCCAATACAAAAATCTATAATATACTTGTACTTTTGCCTACACGGGGATTCACTCGCTCACCTGTGCCGTCGACATGAAAAAAGTACTCTGCAAAAGACTAATGCACCTTTGGAGAACGTGTCACACTCGTCATTAACGCCATCGCGTTATTTATCATGCGTAGGCTCATTACACGCACGTGATTATCTCTCCCGCCTCTCGGTGTTGCGTCCTTTTTTTTTGCAGTCTTTTGTGCGATGTCGGTCGCGCTGCCAGTATATACACTTCAGGGCAAATTATCGGGGTCGCCGACGTGCGGAATTTCGCGTTTTTTTTTTGCAAAATTGCCACCACTTTGTTCTCCATTCGAAGCGAGTGCTCGTTAACTGATACATCTTTTCGCACTGCGTGGATTATTTGTCATGTGTTTCGTTCATTTTTTTTCTTTCAATTATATATAACCGCTTGTCATCACTTGGTTACTTTTAGGTACACACCTATATTCTATAATCCAAAACCTTTAAACGCATCATTGATTTCTCCCGTCAATCGGCAATTGTACACGATTGACTTCTGTTTCGCAATAATAAGAGCTGCAATTATATGTCAATAATAAAACACAATCATCGGTGTCTGAACACGCAACGTGCGCCTCATCCTTTCATTTCCAATTAAACTCCCGACGAAATCGATCGGCGGCACCACACACACACACACACACACACACCATAATCCCATTATCCAAGTTTTTCCATCGAGTCGTCAGTCTTTCCGTTCTGCATCGCAAGCGAAACTCTTTCTCTCTCCGCTCGCTCGCTCGCGCGGCGTCCATTACACCGCGAGACACTTCTGAAACTCTCCTCCTCCCGCGGGAGTCTCTGAAAGTCGTCGCAGATTATTAATGATGCTAGCGCTCTCTCGTTTATGGATTTATGATTCGACGATATCGCAGCAGCAGCTCTCCTCTCCGATTCAATTAGCCGATACTAATTCCGCCGCGTATATATATTCTTTCTTTCGTCCGAAAGCTCGCCGTTATTCGTTTTTCGCTTTCGAAAGTATAAATTGCCCGCTCTAAAGGGTTGCAGCAGCTATATTATACAGCAGCGGGAGAATCAAAAGAAGGGAGAGAGAGAGAGAAGCGGCCGGCGTTCATTTAACGATTCGCCACGCGTTCGTGCCCCCGCGGGCGATCCTCCTTGCAGCCGTCGGATGTATCTACCCCCTTCTCTCTTTCTTTATATACGTATATACATCGCGGAGTATATTTTGTGCTGATGCTTCTTTTGTGCGCGTATATATACGTGCATCACCGGGACACGAGTTACAAATTTGATCAAATTTTATTTTACTGCCTCTGCGTGCAGCTGAGGATCATGATGATGATGCGCGTGCTCGCGCGGGCTTGTTATACCCGTCGACTTATTGATACTGTCATAACATCGACGCTGGGGGATGATTCGTGTGATTTAATACGCTCTTGGGGAGATTATTCTTTTCGGAAGAGACTATTATCGAGTCTGTATTATATATGAGCATTAAACACAATGCAATTCAGTAAGAAAAAAAACATTAACACGTGTATTTGTAACCGCACACGGTCAACAATCAAAGATAAAAATAAGCGCAAACCTCCCTTTTTATTATCAAAAAATTCACCTCGCTTTCACATTCACAAACCATTTGCGCGATGTCTATCCGGCGGAGCGTGTATATATACCATCACTCCTCCTCCTCTTAAACACGGTATTTTTAATAGTTTCTCTCCGTTGTGAAATCGTCGTCAGCTCCCATATATACATAATACTTGAGGACAGAGAACGAAGAAAAAAAAAGAAAGAAAGACTATATACTCGGTATAGTATATATATTGAAGGGAAAGGAAAACTATGCATGTGTGCGTGCGCAGTATCAACATTTACGGGCGCTCGCGCGCCATGATTACTGGCATTAAGAGCGAGCGCGGAAAGCCAAGGCTTCTGCTCTCTGTGCAGTAGTGCCTCCTCTTCCTTTTCCCTCTATATATGTATGTATGTACGTGAGTATGTGGCTTTAACACACTGCACTACGTGTGTAACGACGATCGCGAGCCGTTGCCCATAACATATATATATACATGTGTGTATGTGTGTGTGTGGGTGATGCACAGAGTATGTAGGTACGAGGCGTTTCTCTTTCTCTCTCCCTACTGCTATATGTATGTATACGCAGCGCCGCAAGACAAATTTCAATTCGCGCGCGCTCGAGTGTATTTCTAGCTGTGCAGTTGCACTCGCTGATGCTACCTACTGCCGCTGCTTTATGTCCGTCTGGGCTCCTCCTCTTTCTTTTTGCTTCTTCTTTTTTCATTTTACGCTACTGCGATGATGGCTGCAGCAGTTCTATATACTTACACGCGTGTAACTTTCTGCGCGGAGAGCACATTTTGAAAAATATAAGGGTTGCTCGTTGCGCGGCTATTAATTTTATGTTTGTCGCAGAAATTAGAGCCTTGTATATATTCTTGGCTCGCTTTGAGGAATATTTGCACAATGTGTGTGTGTGTCGTACTTGAAAGGAGCCAAGGCAATATTGTTGTGTACAGTTAGAGTGTACTAATTTGTACATAAAAGAAAATTAGCCCGTATACGTTACGAACGGCGGTTGAAAATTAAACCAGTCTCATCCTCGGTTCGCTAACCGCTAAAAAATAAACACACCCAACCTCGCAAGAGTCGTCGTCGTCATTACAGTCATCCCCAGCATAATCGAGCACGACTCTCTCGCGTCTACATCAGCTTCAATTACCCTCAAGATGAATCTGCTAGCCACTGGGCGACGGCTGCATCATTCACGGGTTTAAGCAGAGCTGGCTACCCGATCATTGCGAACCCCTTATTCGCGAGCTGATTGAGCGTCTAATAGATGCAACTGCTGGATTTATCGAATACGTTGATGTATGGTAATACCGATTGTGCGTTCTATAAAGAACCGTACGGTATACTATTGGAATTTTGTTGACGTTTATTTACATACGCTTCATTAAGATTAGAGGAAGAAAATAAAACTTTCGCAATTATTTTGAGCCACCAACTAAAAACATGCTATTATGTTTGAGAATGTTTTTACACGTGACGTGAAAGCATGTGTATAATAAAGAAGATGTTCCCGGTTCTCTTATTCTCTACAACACTGCAATAGTCATTGATGTTTACCAAACGTTCTAGGTGACTCAATGTCCATTATTCATCAACATCAGTGCACGCATCAGTGAGATAATAGAAGTAAAAACAGTGCACACTAAAAGCGATAAACGTTTATTAAAATTATAAAAAATTATACTCTTCAACTTGTAAAATCACAGAAATATTGTACATACACGAATATAGATAAATCACAGCAATAAATCTTTCTTTCCTACTAATACTTGAATATCTCTTCAGGAACCCTAAGGAGCTGATGCAACTCACAGTATTCGATAAACTCGATTACGATCTCGTTCAGTCTCTTCGCGAACTCCTTATCACGGTCGTACAGATCCATCGCGAGCCGATTATCCCGTGATACTATCCAATGGTAGAAAAATGCCGGGTCGTAGCTTTGCTTCTTCAGTTTTTTCCTCAACGTGATGATCGGGTAGTACATGAGAACGGTCAACAACGCGCTCAGCTTCACGTCCTCGAATTCGTACAGCAGTGTCTCCAGACTGGGCTGTTCCAACCGGGGATTGTTCCTATCCAGAGCGAGGCACAGCTCCTTGTGGTAGGCCTTGACGGCTTGCAGAAATTCTCGCTTCCTGATGTCCGCGGTCGTGTTCAGATATATTAGCTGAGCGACGTCAAACATACGGGGTGCGTATCGAGTCAGCTGGAAGTCGACTATGTAGGCTCGAGGTGGCTTGCTGTTGTCGAAAAGGTAGTTTGCGGACCAGCAGTCGCCGTGGGAGACGACATGGCTGATTTTCCTCGGGTAATGATCCTGACAGTAGATCCTGTCGAAGCCGTACAATATGCCTGACCAGATGCGCTGGTGCTTGAGGCGCAAGCCGAGGACCACATACTCAACCAAATCGCCGAAGACAAGAAATAGCCTTTTGATACACGCATAATCGTTGTAGATCTGTTCGACGCAAGCCTCGGGGCAGACCTCCGTCGGAGATTTTCCCAGCTTCGCCTGGGCCAGGAGGGAAGCCGCGTGGAGCCGTGCCTGGGCCCTCAAGGCAGCTTGAAGATGTTCGCCGTCGAAGATCTCGTTTTCAATGGTGGCAAAGCTGCTCTTGCGCAAATCTTCCAGCACGATGGCCTTTTCGTTGGCCAGGAAGCACTTGGGACTCCAGCCTTCGCCGACGTATGACTCGCGGAACAGCGGCAGTAGCTTGTTGTAGTACTGGGCCTCCTGGTTGAAGATTCTACGTTCTTGGATGAACTTGCTCTCTTGTTCCGAGCATTGTGGGACAGACTTGACAAACAAGTGAAGGGTCTCGCGGTAGTTCATATTGTTACGCCGGACCGTGATTTTAAGGTCGTGATGGTCGCCCAGGAGGCCGATCTTGGTTTCCGCGTATGGAGTCATTCGGTAGCTCACGACCTTGATATCCTCACCGTCGCCGAATGCTCGTTTTGCCATGCTAGCGATTTCCTCGAAAGTGAACATTTTATTTTGTTTCCCCTGCTCGAGTAAGACGAAAGATCGGACTGTGTGTATATATATATATATATATAGAGTGACAGCGTAGAGCAGTAAACTTGTGGAGCTCTAGCGAACGACTGATTTAAGAAGCGAAATGACAGGGGCTTTCATAAGGAATGTTGTGAGAAACATCAGTGAGTCAACGAGCAGCATTAGATTTGCGCGTTTGTTTACTCGTGCTGTTGGGGAAACTGAGAGAATAAGAATTGTTTGGTGTTTCTATTAGATATAGAAAGCCCGTAGAAAGAAAATCAATGCTTTAATTCTTTCTGTATTAGTCGTATAAGTTATTATGCACTTGTAGCTTTGTTTTACCATTTTTTATACACAAGACATTTTGCTATAGGTATATATCTACCTACTTTAATGCTACTATTGCAGTCTGCTTCTAATCGCTTAACATTTCTTTACCATTACATTGTATGCAGCATATTATATTAGTGTAAAGAGTAAAGTAAAACACCAAGTCCTAATTTGTATGTTTGTTATACAGGAAGTAATAAAAGTCCATTACCTAAAACTTCGACAGATCTTTTGGACTGCACTTAGATGCCCAAATTTTCTGCTTGGAAGACCATTTTCGGGCACAAAATCTGAAAACCGCACTTATTGGACTTATTTGTCAGGTGTATCTTAGCAATGTTTCACTTCGCAACTCCCGACATTTTTACATGAAAGGGTTTATTCGATGAGACGAAATCCACGGTTACGTCGATTTTCGCGAAAAGTGTACATATTCGCTTTTATCGGCAAGTCACAGATATATAATATACGTGATGGAGGAGTTTAGCTCGTTGGAAACCATCCTTTTGCTCCCCGAGGGACAAGCGAATTACACGAGGTAATACAGTGTGTAAGACTGGGAAATATAATTGAACTTGTTCCTTTGATACACGATGCCGAGAAAATATTTCCCTTTGTGCAAATTAGAGAAAGAACTGATGTAGATTTCATCGTTTTTTGCTCGCGATTTCTTTTAGAACGAGCAGTATTTGCGCTACTCTATGTAGACGTTCATTAAGATTCTCTGGTCGATTAGAAACATGAAATAATCGTATCTCTGCACATACATACACGAGAGTTATAGATCCGATCTGCCAGCAGCGATTCAATGAACGAAACACTTCATCCGCGGGCTCGGAGACTCATAAAAAAAACTCAATTCGCCATTAGAAATTCGCGAGACACGCAAAGGAAGTTCGCACTCGTTGCACCTCTCGCTCGCGAGAGTCATTAAAAAATAAAACAACGAAGAGAAAACGCGCTGTATTAGCATACCGAAGGTGTATAAGATGCAGGTCTTCATGGTCGTTGTTGATATGCATATACGACGATGAGTCGGATATAAAGGAGAAACGAGCTACCGTTGTTCCATTGCTAATAATAAATTTTAATTGCTCGTCTTCCGTGCGATCCATCCTGATCGAATTTGAATTTCGCGCGCTCTGCAGTATATTGAAGTACAATATATATCTCTCACGCTCGAGTGCGAAAAAATGCTGTTAAAATTTTAACGACATACACGCTTTGCATATAGGTATAAGATATATGTAAATATAATATCTGTTGATTCAGAGATCGATGCGAACGTATACTTTGGAAATAAGTGTTACGCATCCTACTGCAAAACAATATCCATCAAAAGAATTCAATGATAGGAGCAAACACAAGCTATACAATTATGTGTATAAAAACGTGTCTCTTACAAGTAACTATTACAAGCAACGACCCTCGTTCGATCCTTATCGATCCCACGTGCCGACAACAGCTCTTTAAAGAAAATTTAACTTTACAATCGCTGTATATATATACTTGCCGACCCTACGTACACTTTTTTTTGTCTACTTTCGCAGTCCGTCTACATATATACAGTACACTGAGTCACAGAAGCTACTACTCCTGGACGGACTGAAAAATTCAACGCCTCTCAATTACAAGGCGGTATACACGTCGCCGAGACATTGTTGCTAACAATAAGTAGCACTTAAACGCCCTCGAGAAACTTGACCCGACGAGGGATGGGGAGAAAAATTAGTATTCACTCGTAAAACGGTGGAGCGTTCTGCAGTAAGGTGTCGCGCATATAGCTGAATCTTCAGAGAAGCGATCAAGTGATAGCTAGGTAATATAAAACTGAAAAATTCATGGATTCTCTACTGCTACAGGTCTGAAACGGCGTATATACAACGATGATACATTTTTGCTATAATATATCTATCGATAACTATAGCAATTTGACGTCTACTATAAAATCTCCAATTTAAGATGAAGAAGAAAAATTCGTATTCTTTTGTAAAAAAAAAGAATATTGCGCGAATATTTTCTTAAAAATATATAGACCGCGCGTCCTCCTGCAAGAAACTGTCGCGCGGCAGAAGTTACGCAAGTAGGCGTAACTAAGAAAAAAGGTGAACAACAACGTTGGACTAAAAAATTCAGCGATTCTCTCTGTAAACTACAAGGCTTTACACATTTTTCCCATTACCCACAACTAGCACTTTGGCGCCCACGAGAAACTCCAATTCAAGATGGGGGAGCAAAATTAGCATAGTCCAGTATACTGCAACAATGTATCGCGCGACTAAATTCTCAGCTACCCAAGAAACGATCAGGCGTATGTATAACCTATAATAACAAAAAGACGACAACGTGTCGAACTAAAAAATTCAACGCCTCAAAAATTCTCTATCACACGTGCAGAAAAAAAAAGAAACGACCCAAGGCTTCTTACGGTACACACGACGCCGACACATTGTTGCTAACAATAAGTATTATAGCACTTAAACGCCCACGAGAAACTCCAAGCCAAGAGGGGTAAGGAGAAAAATTAGTATTCCCTCGTAAAAAAGGAACGCTCAGTTACGCGAACGGGCGTAGCTAATAAAAAAAGAAGAGACTACTTACACGACGAGTGAGAGAGGAAAAAAAGAGCAGCAGCAGCAGCTTTTAGACTCCCATTCGTCGCGCTGCTTTTCCCGCCTCGTTCATTATAAGTATGCGTAGCTTTGTTGCGTATCATCAATTCTCTCTGGACGATTTTTCTCAAAGTGAGATCCGCGACAACGGGTTGAGCCATGGGATCGGCCGCACTGATTTATCGGCCGACGGCGGCCTTTGGTTTTATATATAATAATGTCGGCACCGACTTAAAGGGGTGTGGTACGCTCGTTACTTCTTTGACGATTTGTTGTTGTCGTCGTCGTCCATCAATGCATTTGATTGTTCCGAATGTGTGTGTATGTACACGCCTGTCCATTAAACGTATGTACATGTCACTTTTGAAATTGGCTCAGGAATTCTTCAAAAAAATTTATCTCTTATTGTATAACCTTTTTATATCAAGCATTCTCGAAGATTCCGATGAATAAAACGTCGTGTGCTACCTTCGGCTATGTAATGAGGCAAGCTTGATTTATTACAGAGAATTTTCCAATCAGACACACATTTCCCAACTCTCCAAATCAAATTTACGACTAATGATTCGCTTTCGAGTGTATAGAGAGCGACGACGAGGAGGACAAAAAGTACATTGATTAACGGAAATGGCCATCAATCAGCGTCGAGTAGTCTA
The DNA here is from genome assembly GCA_900474305.1 of Cecidostiba fungosa. Classification (NCBI taxonomy): domain Eukaryota; kingdom Metazoa; phylum Arthropoda; class Insecta; order Hymenoptera; family Pteromalidae; genus Cecidostiba; species Cecidostiba fungosa. Next base: position 114,976 of record UCOJ01000207.1, on the reverse strand, counting down.
ATTGAAAAACACACCACTACTTACTATCGGTAAATTCAATGGAGAAACGAGAAAATTGCACGACTATACACTCAGGCGACTTTGAGACTTGAACGGGAAATACGCTGCGCGAGTTGTTCGCAAATACACGCAAAGCCAAGAAAGAGAGATAAGAAGAAGAAGAAGAAGAAGAAGAAGAAGACAGCTCGAAACAAGAGCGAAAAAGAAGAGGAAACGGAAAAGGAAAAGAGCACACAAAGTTATTCGCTCTCGAGAGCTCTAAAAACGAGCACAAGAAAGTATCTTGATACATTGACGATCCGGGTACACTGCAGTGTACAACACACAGAGCGAGAGAGAAAGAGCTTGGGGCATTGAATAACAGTAATTACGAGATCGCATGTCAACAACTTTTCTGTCTCCCGTTGTGTGCCTACGCGTTTTATCTTTCTACTGATGCTGAGACACCCTTTCTTCTGTAAACACGCAACAAAGAGACTATACGCTGTGTGTTGTGTTGCACACGAGATCCGAAAAGCATCACGAGAATATACACCTTATGCAGACTATTCGGGAAGTGGTAAAGGGCAGGCTTTGTTCTCTCTTTCTCTCTCTCACTTTCTGGAGGAGATCTGCCTTTTGTCTGCATGTAGCAGCATTCAAGAGAGTTGGTAATTCGTCGCTTCCTCGATCCATCGGCAACTTTGTTCTTCTTCTTCTTCTTATTCGATGTGTTTGAGAAATGCGCTTCCCGTTTTTGTGTGTGCTAAACTTGGAGACTGTGTATTAAGAGGAATTTGCGCTTGTGGTTTTTGCACAACCATTGATGAGTAGTTCGATGTTTGCAGTAATTCCCAGGCTGGAGAATTATGCTTTTTTTTTGTTAGAATAATTTCAGGAAATTTGTCTACGTAGATTGAATGTTCTTCTTAATGAGAGTAAATGTCTTGCTAAATAATTTTAGTTAGCATTCAAAAACGATAATATATTTCAGAAGCGTCGTCGGAACTGACTTTCTCTTGGTAGTCGTCGTATTCTATTATGCCTTTTTCACTTTTGTCGCTACCTCTCTCCGAACATTGTATCACACCGATAGTTAGAGTTGACGTATATATGTTTAGTGACGGGTCTATTATCCTCGAGCCTGTTGCGTGACGATTCGCAAGTATAATCCCACTATATATTACTATATACTATCGCAGGCCTGGCCCAGTTTATTCGGAATTGATTTCAGTTGTTGATACAATGTAATTTTCGGTAATACTAAATAAACAGAAGAGAGCACCTATAATACCTATATTGAATCTAAAGCAATAATACACTTGTACCTGTATCCCAACATCGGCCTTCAATTTTAATGCAAAATTACCAGTATATGACTTGTTTGTTGTAGAATCTAGCAACAAAACGAATTCGGCGTTATAAAAACCCTTTCATGTGGCACAAATGTACAGCTAACTCGAAGACGTGATTCACACGCATTACAAAGCCCAATATACGTGCGACGACTTACATATCCGGTGCCGAAACATTGCATTGAAATTCGAAAATAGACTTCACCCAATAATACATAAGTACAAGAGAGAAAGAAAGAGCCGTGGACAGCGCGCGACAATGAAGCGAAAGAGAGGTTCAGTCCAAACCGTTGCGTGATGCAAACTTTCGATCTTCGAACGAAAATACGACGTGCGCATCTGCTTTCCTGAACGCATTCTCTTATAACACAAAAGTAGTCGAAAGCGTCGAAGGCGCCAAACCTCCTCCGGGCATTGTATCTACCGCGAATCGGAAGTGGCTGATCATTCAACTCTTCTTTTTCAGCACGCAGAGGAGATAATATTATGTCGCAAGTTCTGGCCACTAAGTGCCGGTCTGTTAACGGGCGAGCACGTTCTTTCTTTTCGGGGGGCATATGTTCGCTGTTTGGTAACAGCCGAAGATATTTTGTTTCGAGCGCATTACAAAGTGTTCCACACACACACACACACAGCTGTGCGCTGTGTTATATTAGAGAAACTTTTGCGAGTTATGCAAAAACTATCGTCGTCGTCCATTATTTTGATGAATGTTTATTATGCGCTTGTGTGTCATAATAGGTAATTTTGGGTCTACTTTCGTCGGGCTAGTTGTTTGGCTTAAACTGGGCGGTTTTAGCTGGTGTATTATATACAGGTGGATCACGAAGAACTAGTAAAATGCAGACATTGTGGTATACACTGTAGGCCTATTCTTAGTCTCTCGTCATTTTTCTTTTCTCGTATTGTGGGGGTGTATACGCATTTGTTTGAGTAGGCTTCGAGATGATGAAAGCACCTGATGTGAATTCCGGCGTCGGTTTTCCTTGATCTTTCGATGACGAGATTGATGAAGGATTTCTTCCCAACAGCTGTGTATGCGCGCTCGTCATTAGCGACGATGACCCCCCTTATCCGATTATACATTTAGTAACGCAAGATGGTATTATATTATATTGAATACGATTCCCTGGCTTTTTGGCGATGATGATACAAACGTATACGATATTTCATTATATGGGTATACAATAATCTCCGACTGTATAAACACTTCATCACCAACTTCTTCCACACTTGTGTACCTGCACTCAAATCTCCAAGCCATATTATCTCTGTGACAATGAATAATAGACTCGTAATAAACTCGAAAAATACCTCCGTGTCACACACACGCACACAACTGAGCCGGAGGTAGATCAAAGAGGCATTAACACCTCCTCCGCTCTCTCAGCTCCCACGAGAAATTAATCACAGAAAAATAAGCAGTGCACATAAATCCACAGCAAACAGCCTCTCACGGCATATCGGCCACACGAATTTGTCATACAATATAACCTGAAGAGCTGGCCTCTCGACGTACACAATAGCCTGGCGAACAGAGCCCTAATTGTTATGCAACAAAGGCGGCAGCACAACAGAAGAAAGCTGTTGGAAATCCACACCATCAGGGCATCTCGTGCGCCCAAATAGCCAGATATAAGTTGATTTGCGTCGGGGGAGTGTGATGACGCAGAGGATCTACATAATATCGCACCTTCGTGTCCAGAGATGATCTCTCTCGCGCGCGCGCGGCGAGTGAGCACAGAGGCAAAGACCAAAAGCCGACTCCCATGCACACACATACACACAGACACTACACACCCCACCCGCCGAGGTGTGAAGGAACAATTTTCGAAGGTGTAAAAGGGAACGGCGGCCCCCCAGGTGCTCCTCGGCCCTGACTCGGCCTTCTTCTTCTTCTTCTTCGTTCTCTCTCTCTCTCTCTCTCTCTCTCTCTCGTAGTCTCGTTCCCACTAATCGCCGCCAGGCGGAAAACAAGCGAGATGAGTTGCTCGTTTCTCAAGAGACTCGAATGTGTGCAGGCTGCGGAATAGAGAACGAGAAAGAGAGGTATAGGTGTGATGTATATACAATGTGAGAACAACTCCAAAAAGGACTCTGCGCGCACTACTGTTACAATATGTGGACTAGGTTACACACGCGTGGATCCAAATGTCTTTAGTTACGCTTCGAGTCGGGCTTTGAATTTTGTTTGGAGTCATTCGTATATGTGTACAACATATGTATGTGTGTATAAGCAAGTGTGTGAGTTGGGGATTATATAGCTACTTTCGGCTTTGTGGAAAAAACAAACGCTCTCGAGCCGCCGTCGGAAGAGATTCACGGCTGATGCTTTTTGTATGGACTGGTGTGTGTGGCTTTATAATGCGCCGTGATGAGTGTAGGTGGCTTTCGAAAGATCGTGTTATTACAGTTTGTGTATCATTGGCCGAGACTATTTGATTTTTTTTCTCATCTCGGTGAAGTGGCTTCGGTCGTATAGCAGCGGTAATGAAATATCTATTCCGAGTGTTGATTCTTCGAAGGATTTTTCATTACCGCTAGTGCGAGATTGCGCAAGTGGAAATTAAATTTTTTATTTCTCTTATTTGATCTTCTGTGCGGTGGTTCATTACGTGGGATTCGTCAAGGGATGAGTTTGAGATTGTTTTCGTAATGCACTTTTTACGAACTATCTAGAAGCGTCTCATAAGCAATATCACTTTTTTCATAAATATTATCACGTTTAGCGTTGCAGTACTTATACTTTATCCGTGTGAAATTCAACAATCTTTAAAGCAGCCTCGCGCGCAAAAACAAACGTTTCCAGATCCGCCATCGCGTTCGCCCGAGGAACAAGAGATGCAGATCTTTCTGCATTCTCGTATAAGCAACGAGGGGAATGCAAATAAACGAGGCGTGAATACCGCGAGATATGCGAAACGTTTCCGAGGACTCGGTTATCGGGCAATTTTTTACACGATCTCCCACTCGATTTAAGCGAGTCACAAATAATAATAATAATAGCGTTTCGAAATATATTTTTCGGCATATCTTTAACGATGGCAAACACGTCTCGAGAGGGTATAATCCTCTTTGGATAAGCCTCGCGGATGATTCCTCATGGTTAACTCAATCTGGCTTTTAAAAAAAGTCGAGGCTATCAAGTCCCAATTACCCACGAAAAATCAAGCAAACATCTCTGATCCCCTGACAAATTCCAGCGGAGATTCACTCCATCAAGCCGCTCGCGCACACATCCAAATCAAACAGAAGACGCAGTGGCGGCAAAAAAAGTCAGAGCTCAAACATATACACACACGCATATTGCCAGGTCAATGCCTAAGTGGTCCCCCAGCGCTTCTGCCTTTCCCGCTCCTCTCAAAAGTCGGAAGTGTCGCGTCCTCGACGACGACGTGCAGTCTCGTCGCGGATTATCGTCTCCTCCGTCCGTTTAGTTGGTCCGCGGCAGCATCAGCATCTCGACATCGGTACAGCAGGGAGGGGGGAGTAGTGGGGGTCAACGGAGGCGCAGTGGTGGGGGAAAAAGATGGGCCCGGCTCAGCGAGAGCGAACTCGGGGCGGGGCCCGGGCCCCAACGGAGGAGTAGGGGGATCCGCGCGAGTAGAGGGGGGAGAGCGAGAGGTCTACTCGCGCGCTCCGAGCGCACAAAGCGGCCTGCGGTATAAATTGGTTTGTTTGCCGCGGAGATGAAAGGGGCCGCTAAATGCTATCTTTAAGGTGTCGGATCAACGCAAATGTGCCTGAGTTACTCGTAATTATAGGTGAGGCCCCTCGGCGAGAGCCTCAGCTTCGCGAAGGAGAGACGGACGACTCGCCCCGATATATACCTGCCCCCTTCCCCTCTCACCCTTTTCTCTCTCTCTCTCTCTCTCTCTCTCTCTCTCCTCTTGCCTCCTTCAGCCGAACTCTCTCGTATCTCCTTCGAACGAGAAAAAGAGAGACAGAGTCAGCGAGGGGCTTGTTGCCGACTCGTTGTTGCGCGCCGGTTTTCGATCGGTGCAGCAGCAGCAGAGCAGTGGCGTGAACGTCGCGCGCGCGCTCGCGGGGCGGGAATGCGCCTGCGCCCGATCATAAAAGGATGATGATGTAGCCCCGAGAGGTGCGAGTATTGCGCCTCGTTGTTCGCTCGCACGACGATTTCCCGATTGAGATTACGAGAGATGCGCGCGAGATGAAAGTCTTGCCGCGCGCGCGGTCATCTTTTACCTTCAATAAGGGCTGATGCTCGATCGAGAGTCCCCCGTATATACGCTACTTTTGCGATGCAAGTATTATGTACTTTTTTTCTTCGGGCTATGGCTACCTCATTCGCGCAGTATAATGTCTGTGTCGCCTGAACTCTCGGAGTATATGTATACATTATATAGAAAGATCTTTAATAGCAGATTTCGAGATTGGCTTTCGAAATATCTATGAACCGATCTGTGGACGCGCTTTAATTCGCAATCAGTATTAGAGATCGACGATCGGCATCTAATGGAAATTTAATGGCCGATTCTAATACGCGCGCGTTGCACGATTGATATTTTTGTTTGGACTCTCGGGTATACTTTTCCTCTCTTGGCTATATCAAGATGCGTAGATTAATTTCTCTTTACGCGTGCCATATTTAGCGCTGAATAATTTTCTCTCGTCTCGTATCTGCAGGCTTGAAGAAATATATCGGTAATAATTTCGAGTCGACTGACCGTTTGGTTACACCTAATCATACTGCGCGGCGTGAGAAATTCATTTCGAGCAAGAATTACGAAAATCATCGTAAATCAACATTCTCGCCGCACGTACAATGCACGCAACACAGTCTGTGCTAATAAATCCGTAAATGTCCACTCCTCCTTTATTAATTAAGAAAATCCAATTCTCAATCCCAAGCGTAATCGAAATAATTAACAAGCCAATAAACCAGCCGGTTTAATGCGAAATGATGAGCCTCGCAGTCGCGGCTCGCTCAAAAGATAAAGGAGTCGCAGGAGAGAAATCCACATGTTCCGGCAAGCCACATACCGATAAGCATCTACCCTATACACCAATGGGCAGACCATACTCTTTATCCTTACGCCGCTGGCTCGTATATGTATTATATGTATGTACGTACAATATGCTTATGCATCGCTGGAACTTATGTATATATACCGAGAGAAAGAGGAGAAGGAGGGTATACTACCATTACATTACAAAATAATAATTCATAAATTATAAGCGCATCCGTTGAGGGTTATATGAAGGCGTGCGCCGGCGCTCGATTCGCGGTGGCCCTTTTCCCCTCTTTTATGCATCACGACCTATGATGGACCTCGTCGTTTCCCATCCCTTGGGTTGAAAAGTTAAACGAGATTCTACGGGGATGAAGTATGTTCCGCGTCGTTGGAAACAATTTTCTTGAATCTGATTAGGCTTTCTATACTGATGTTTTGCTGTGTGTGATTCAGCGTTTGGTTATACGTTTGACAAGCATGTAAACCCCTATACACTGTATAATACTCTCCTCGCGTATATTAATTACTTCACGCCCCGACGAAAAGAGACCATTAGTCTCCTCTCGCATCAACATTAGCATACTGTATATGCCGAAATTCGCAGATGCTCGAGTTCGCTTGATTAATGAAGATAGAGTCGAGAGAAAGGTATATAGTGCAGAAGAGAAAAAAATCCAAAGACACAGCAGATGGAGATGCACTTCTATATATACAAAGGATGTAGGAACTACATAGCGCGCAAGAGAGAGGGAGTTGCAGGGCGAAGAAGAGTGAAGAGAGGGAGAGAGAGAAAGCGAGAGAGGATAACGACGCGAGAGGCAAGTGTAGCGACGAGGCTATTAAACAAAGGTGCTGCCCGCGTACAAAACACTTACACTTTCGCGCGCGAGAGAGAGAGAGAGAAAGAGAAGAGCAGCCACCCTGCACTTAAGCAAAGTGGCACGTATGGCCGCTGCAGCGGAGCTCCAGGCGTTTTGCGCATGCCGTCGGCTGCTGCTGCTGCTGATTTTCGCTCTTCTGCGAGCGGTGGCCGCTCTCTTGAAGCTCTCTTGGAATGAATCTTCATCTCGACGCACGTTCTTAGGATTGCCATGTGCTCAAGTGGAGCATTCCATTTTTCAGGACGTTGATGGCATCCTTTTCAATGCGATACTTTTTTGAGTCAACCTTGTCGCGGTTGCTTTTTAATCAAAAAGCACGAAATTTTTTAGCAAAACTGAATTTGCGCTTGCGACAAGCAGCCGTATTCAAGAGTTAATATTATCGAGCTGTTTCGGAGCTGGGATGAAAAGTGGGAGTCATTTTTTCTGCAGGATATCTATACACAGAATATATGCGTCGGTTGATTATTCTCTTGATTATTTAATTATCGTTCAAAGCTTTGCCCAACGTTGTTATGATGATCGGTTAGACACAGAGCTGATAAAAACGAAGAAGAGAAGCTGCGAGTGAAAAAATTAATATCTTCATTTACGAATACGTGTTTGAATAGGGCCCACTTAACCCTTCACACGAGGCTTCGCGCGCGAGCGTTAAAAAAATCCGGGATTCTCGTGATGTGGGAATATAGCCAAACATTCAGCGTCCGAAGAAATGCCGGGTTTTTGAGAAAATTTCAGCCGCAGCTTTCGCGGCATCACGAGATTTAAGAAATGAACGTATTATTTATTACAGAGACTTTTCGAAAATACCTGCCTGATATACGTTTGACCGCAGAGCAATCAAACACATATATTGAAAAAAATGAACAGCTAAATGCTGAGATTCCCGCTTAAACTGCGGAAAGTCTTAATCGACGCCTCTATGTATACGTATATACCCCAACTCGGCAATTATAATCGCATCGAGGCCATGAAAATTGAAAGCCTGTGGGGATTTAATGAATACAAATCTCTTATTTTGTCGGTGTGTATTAATACCTACTGCACATATAACCATCGAAAAAACAAACGCATTTCACTGCAGTACGTATTATAATACGAAAATTTTTCTGATATAATATACTTATCAACGATCGACGTGTGTGTGCATTACGCGTGTGAAAAACAATCCGCAGAATTTCTTCATCTCGAATCTCAAAACCTGCAATTTAGGCGAACGCTCTTTCGCTCGATTATAATTTTCATATCGATATATACCCATCCAAGCATAAATAATATCTCCCGCTCGCAAATACTCAATTAAACGTCATTACCTCTCTATTCAGCGAGTGATGGCAAACGCGCAGCCCTTCAACTCAGTTATAACCTGCAGCCGAGAGAAAAGCAAAGAGTATCACTGCGGAGAGAGAGAGAGAAGGAGGCATTAGCGCATTTAAAGAATCAAGAAGGAGGTAAACGATAATGACGAGAGTAGGCTCTCCTGCATAATGGGCCCACTCTCTCTCATAATATACACAAGGGAATGTTTATTTATCGACTCTGCGCGGCTGGAAATTGGGGCTTAAGTAGCGTCGGCACGCGATGAAGGCGCTATATGGATACTCCGCATCTCTCACACAAATGCCAAAAGATGTGTTATATACTATATACCATATATTATATACAGCTCTGTTCCTCTGTGTGTGTAAATGTGGGTATATAGAACACACAGAGACGCGGAGAGGGAGAGAGAGCGAGAAAAATTTGACAATGGGAGCGTTGACGGTTGTTCGGTCGGGTGGTCCGAAATTTCGCCGGGGCCTTGTGTACTATATAGATACTCAAAAGGATGGGCCGAGAAAGAGAGTTTGTGTGTGTGTGTGTGTGTGTCGGGAGCGTCGCGGACTCCGAGTCAAAATCGATTAGGAGCTTCCAATGAAATTCTTTATACATATATACATATACGGCCGTCGGTCGGGGCTTCGTTAATATCTTTCCTTTTTCATCATAATTTATATATTAAAATTCTGCTCTTCTATAATCTTTCTTTCTTCTCAGCCCGGCTAGCTTCTTCGTCTTGATGTTTTTTTCTCTCCCCGCGTCGGGCTTATTTTCGCGGGGGCCTTGAATGCGATTTCGCGCGCTCTTTTGTCGGTGCGTATGGCTTTTGCATCGGTTTTTTAATGGTTCGATCCCCGACGAACGCTTCGAATAGTTGGCGAATATTCAAACCCGGTAGTTTTTTTTTTTTTTTTTTTTGTTCGCCGTATTGGAACTTTTTTGACCCGTTGTCATGAGAATTTCGCGATATAATAAACTTTGGAGAAAATGTCTGTATATACCTCTACGCAACGTCGGGTGAAATGACTTCTGTAAAAATCGGATACGACCACCGGCGGCGAAGCAGTAGTCTAAAGAACAGGTTTTGAAATTCTAATATAATCTACGACGATATATTACGTAAAATATATTAGGTACTTTCCGAATTCGAAAAGTTTGCGTTGACAGTCATTTTAAAATTATTTTCTCAAATAATCGCACAAGTCAAAACTCATTACACTTACGCGTCGCACAGTCACTATAAATGCGCACTTCATCATCCCACAAGCGAGTTTCAAAACAATCCCAAGATCCACATTTCCCCGCGAGCATTTGAATTTTTCCAACAGCTGTATAAGTACGAGAGAGAGAGAGAGAGAGAGTGAGAGTGAGAACAGGCCGACGATTAACTCTCCGAGTTAGCGGAGCTTGAAGATGACGCGCGGCGATAGGTCGCCGCTATAAATAAAGCATAAACGTCTATTTGCACGTGGAAAAGCTCGGTTAATGAGCGGCATCCGCGCTCTCGCGAGAAAGAGAGAAGGAAAATACTTTTCTCCGCCGGTCTCAGATCAGACGCGCAAGGAAATCTAGATTGCGTATAATACTATTCTCTTTTGTATGCTAATGCTTGTTTGTTAACATATTCCAGCTGGATATAAGATTTGCATTTTAAACGTGTCTTTATATACGAGCGAGAGCTAATGTCATAATAAAAAGCCTGATATGACGATGATGCTTCTTGTTTTTTTATAATTTCGCGATTTAATGAAAAATAATAAAATACTCGAGAACGTCGCGAAAAATCTTGTGTATATGAGAAAAGTACGATATTTATCCTCGGCTATTAGGCGACAAAGCCATACGGACAAAAGGCAATTCATCACGCGCTCCGCGCGCTACAATACAATGATGGCCGCATCGAAATTCATATACACACTCCCGCGAGCAAATAACATCGCAGTGTGTGCATCTTGTATATATACGTGAGATATATATATGTACAAAGAAAGGACGACAGAGCCGCCGTAGCCGAGCCTCTTAAATAATCATTTGTACGCGTATATACGAGGAGGATCGCGCGCGACGTAAATTGCATTCGAAACGTATAAAACATCCTCTCTCTCTCTCGAGCTTGCACTGCATAATACGAGCAAAAAAGCCGCGAGAGTTGAAAAAAAGTCGGCGTCGGCATGCGCTTGTATGTTTAAGGCGACAGAGAATTGTCACAATAGCCTCTCGCGCTCTCGCAAACTTTCCTCGTCGCTTTTAAATCATCGCAAACGTAATGCGCCGCGACACGGCCCGACAGAGAAGCTTCGTATATATAACCGAGAGGTTTTATATATATATATATACACACGCTCGAAAAACCGGTCCCTCTCCGGAGATTTTTCGGATATATAATACGCTTGCCGAGAGAGTGAGAGAGAGAACGGGGCAGTTACATGCCAGGCGAGATAATTACAGAGCGCTGCGCGGCCGCCAAGTCAAACAACCTAAACATCGCCGCCGCGCCGTTCCGCCATCGGCACTATATAGCTTAGCACACCTTTCGCGTCGTTGCTGCTGCTGCTGCTGTGGTATATACTATGTTGAATTTTTCATTTTTACCCTGTCTCTATATAATATACTCAGCTGGATGCTTGTCGGCGTCGTCTCTCTCTCTCCCTCTGAAATGATAACGGCTGCACACGTGTTATCGCGACTGTGAGTTATACTCTGCTGCAGTGGAAATAATATACGAGATAGCTGTGCGGAATTGTTTTCGAATATTAGAAGCTAGTGCGAGAGAGTATTGGAATTTGAGATGAGCTTTGGCTACCGAGCTGCAGTGCGTATATAAACGAGAGAGAAAAACCAATGCGGAATATATACTATATATATATACCTAGTGTAATAGTTATGGTGTGTATGCATTATTCATATATACACTGAACTGCAGGTAGCGCTCGGTGTAGAAAGTAAATTTTCATGGAGAGAAGAGAAAAAAATGAACGAGTCAATAAATACCGTAGCCACAACAAACAGATTGGCCAGTCATCGATCAATCAAATAATACCGGCGCACACAATCTCGTCGCGCGGCTTGTTTTTATTGCGGCCATCGACTCGAGACTGTGGATTTTTATATCCATATATACAGTAGTATATAGTACAGTAGCCGCGAGGAAAGCTCGTGAAAGTTACCGACACTTTATAGAACACCGTTGTTTTACCTGCGTCTCCACTGTGTATTTATTTATATACTATATATACTATATATATACACGGCGGCCTCTTTATATCGAGCGACTTTTCATTCGAGCATTATACAAGCGGGAAGCCCGAGTTATATTATGATAATTCACCGGTCTACGCGCTGTGGCTTTTCAAAAAGCAAATAGTGGCTCCTCTCGATCCGCCTCCGAAATACACATTGTCGGCTAATTTAAAGACCATCAATTCCGTTTTTTCCATTCCCAAGAGGAGGGGTCGGCCTCGCCGGTTTTTTTCGGTTATTCCCTGCGCTTTCGAAACTCCTCGATTTCCATATCTTATTCCAAAGCCGAATACACATATATATAACTAATGTTGTTTACATTGCGCGTAAATTACAGCATATATGCGCGGCCGGTAGCCGAGCGGCGCGTTTACACGGATTAAACTTGCCTCTGGAGACTTTTTTTTCCTGATGGAGGTATGGTATATATAATGCGCAACCGGTAGCGGCCGGATTCTCGATTCGATTTTAAATTAGAAAACGTAATCTCTGTTAATTTGTTTATCCAGTATTAGGGATTGCTGGAGGGAGAGAGAGAAAATCCGCGTTAATTTATGGGTGGGAAAAAAGGTGGAAATGTCGTTTAATGTGGCATAATTTTAGTCTGTATAGGTGGGCAACGGGTGTCTGTATACAAGGTAAAATTTAATTTTCTAGACGCTTTGTATTGTGGAGAGGTGTTTGCCAATGCACATCACCGAGATGGAAATTCGAAGAATCGGAGAGGTTTTTTTTTTGCTTAATATAAGTGCATCGGTGTTATAATGCGACGGCTCGTAAATCTGATGGATTGGCCATTATGAATCGACGACTTCTCACAAACGCTGTATATGTTTCTGAAATTAAGCATAACGCCTCAGCTCGAGTGGTATTTGATTACCAGTTTTTCTTTCATCCATGCTGCAGTTTTCATCGTTTTTTTTACAAAGAAATACCTAATACAAACAGCAAACACTTACACATACATAAACAATCAATATTGTGCGTCACACTCACTAATTCAATATCGTCAGTTGGACAATGATTTCGCACATATTATAGTCCAGAGCAAAATCAACAAAGCATCAGGTCGCCCTGAGAGCAACCACAAAGCCGAACGACAACGACCACCCGAAAATCCCTGCAAAAAGCGCCTATACAATACAGCTTTCGAGACACACAAAGCCTCGAGAAATGCGTGTGGGGGTGTGTATCCCCCTAAAATAAACGATTACGCGGCACTTTTTCGCGAGATCCGTGGCGCGAGAAGTAAAAAAAAAGAATCTCGCAGCCGTAATCCAATAATTATACAAAGCACGTCTGGATCAGCGAAAAAAAAGGAGGAGCGAAGCCCTCCTCTCAAGGACGCGCGTCTATATAAGAATGCGAGAATTTACGACAAAAGGCCTCCCTTTTACGGCTCTCGGTTGTATCACATTTTTATTTTATCGCCTGCGAAACTTTGAACTGCCGGCTCGCGCGATGATTTAAACGAGAGAGAGAGAGAGGATGAAGCTGCTCTATAAGCTCGCTTCGGTTTCTTCTCTTTGAGAGCCGACATCAGCGTATTAGCTTCGACAGCCGGACTCGTCTCGGCTTTTCGAAATTGAACATCTCGCAGCGCGATGTATTTATTTATTATTCTTTTTTCTTTTGCCGCAAATAGATTCGCGCATGAGCTATTATGTATACGTATATTCATATTATGAAAAAAATGTCTCCTCTTCGATCCCATCAATTCTCTCCTGTTCGTATATAATATATACATGCGTACACACAACCCGTCCTCTTTCTCGTTATATCGGCAAGGTGTCTGAAACGAGCTTCGCATATATACATACACACTGAGCATCTCTCACGCACACGCATCAGGTATATATATATATATATAGCTCTCTGTCTCTCTCTCTCTTTCTGCCACAGCAATTTCTCCGCTCGCGCGCGGGTCGCTCCTTTGATGCTTTGAACTCTCACCGCTCGCGCGCGATCCTCGCCGGTAATCATGCGGCCGGCCACGCCCCGAAAAACACCTTCGGCTCTCTCACTCGCTCCTGCACTAATGTAGCTCGTCTTTATCCGCGGCAATATCTGTGCAGCCGAGAGCAGAGCCTGGAATCTCCGATTCTATACAGCTCTCTCTCTCTCTTGCACGCGCGCGCGCCCAAGTCCCGATCAATCGATCGATCGATCGATTGGCGCGCTCTTTGCGGCTGGGGTACATCCTTCTTGTCCGTAATATATACGCCGCCGTGTGCGTGGAAAATAAGTAGAACCTCTTTCTCTCTCTCTTGCAGTCTTGCAGTCTTGCAAATGGAAAATTTAGCGAGAACCTGCGCGCAGTGCATATGCGTTATCTACTATCGAACGAGGATCAATCGGCTTTATTGAATTCTTTTGCGAGTGGGAGAGAGAGAGAGAGCTTATCGGGCTGCATTTTTCCGCGGCTCGTATTCTTCGGCGCGATTTTTCAGCGAGCTTTGATCGTTTGGGAGAATCTCTTTGTTGCTGTATATGTGTGTGTGGGTAATATATATAATACGGACGGCGCGAGAGGAATGGATAATTTATGGTGATTGATATAGATGGATGATTTCGACGAGAGCCGACAATGGATCGTGTGGATCGATTTTTTTCCTCTTCCCTCTCTTTCGCTTATTCTCGTATAGGTATGTATAATAACGATTCGCGTTTAGATCTCGCAGGAAAATTTAACGGTTTATATCTCTCTGTATAGTAGGTGAAATTGAATATTACGCGTGAAATGTCTTAATGGAGGCGCGCTAAGGTAAATGACTGCTATACACAGCGTGTATAATCTCGTATATATTAATTCGCATTGTGCGATATATATATGTATGCTGTTATTGATGCGTGTCCTAACGATTTTCGCGAGAAATCGATTCGCGGCTTTAGTTTATTTTTCAATAAATAATGATACAGCAATATAATAATACTCCGCGAGAATGCTTATAGCTCACTCTTAATAAACTCTACTCGCGCGCGCACAGCTCATATAGATATAATGAAAGATTGCACAAACGATCGGCGATCGTTTTCGAAATAATAATCATCCTCTCGAGCGTACTCTTTTTTTGTATTATATGTACCTCATTACGCACGCGAGGATCGAAGAAAAAAAATATTATTTTCACCGGTATGTACCAGCTAATCCTCTCCCGTAACAGCCCAAAAATCCGCTAAACGCCCTAATCTCCTCGAGAGAGATCGAACCGATCTACAGTAGTATAGGTGTTCTTTTTTTTTGTTTATTCACGCAGCTTTTCATTTGGTCAGCAAGGCCATCTGACTCGCGGGAGTGTATATATATACAGCACATCTGCAGAAGAATACAAGCCGAGAGGAGGAGGAGGAGAGAGAGAAAAAGGAGCGAAAAGAAGCATCGACTGCAGAAGCGAGAGAGCGAAGAAAAAATAAAGGAGTATAAAGCGAGAGAGAGAGAGAGAGAGAGCGCAGGCGAGAAAAGATCGGCGGCCTGGCGGTTTACGGGGGCTAATCACAGGCGGCCGAGGCTCCCCGCCAATTAATACCACCGCCGGCAACACCTCGACTCTCTTCGCCGAGACCGACACTCTTCTCTTCAGCTCACGTATACATACATATATACACAAGAGCGCAGGTGGATGTGTGTACGCGGAGCAGCTTAACCTAGAATATGCCGGTCTCTCTTTTTCTTCCCTTTTGCTTCTCGTTTTTTTTCTCTCTCTCTCTCTTACGCTCGCCTCACTCTCGCCCGTTATATTGCTTCGCGGGCCTCCTCTTTCTCGCGCGCGCACTTTCTTTTAGCGCGTTCGGCGGCAGAGTGGTATATCGAGCTGCTGCTGCTGCTGCTGATTTTCTTCTCTGAAGTGTGTATTTATATATATAAGAGAGCGGGTCCTTTGTTCTCTCTGATGCTGTAATATAAAGAGACATTCCAGCAGGTTTTTGAAATCTTCCTCGCTGGAGTGTACAATGTATATAGTCAAGTCTTTCTGATTTTATTGTACCAATGAATCACACACGGCTTGATGAAAAGATTTACGAGTGCAGCGAATGACAAATTCGAGGCAGATTATTATTTCGTCACTGATTATCATCGAGAGACCGAGCGATGCGGATAACTATTTCAGGCATTTTTACGGCATCTCAAAAAGGATGAGGGAGCTCATTTATAACCCCGGTAAATACCTGGAATTCCTCCGATCTTTTGTGTGTGCTTTTGGCGCATCGCACGATCTGTGCGAGAAGATCCATCATTTTAACGATATATATATAAACCGCAGAATTCGAAACGAGCAACATTCCGAAATCGTGTCATTATAACGCGTTTAACCGATATCGCGGGGCATCGGAGAAATCGCTCTGGGCAGCAGGCGAAATATGTGTCACGTTACGATTTTTACGAATAATTATACACGACACAGAGAGCGCGAGATTATTCGTCACGATAAATCAACGAGGTAATTTTCATTTAAGCAGCTACTCGTGCGATGTTTATTCTTTTAAAATATAATTTCTCCACGGCTTACATATATTCCTCCATCAGCTGCTGCAGAGAAAATTACACGCGCTAAAGAAAAATTGATTGCTCGAAATTACACACTCGCATACGTTTATATTTACGTGTGTGTGTAAGTATGTACGGACGAAAAGTGATTTTGCAAAAATATCATTAAGCAGCTATATGTATATACACTCTTGCAGAAAATTATAAACTCGACGCGACGACACAATGCCGCAAGTCGAGAGACACGTGTGCAGTGCTCTGAAAACGAAGCGAATTCGCGTTGCGTAAGTGAAAAGAAGAAGAAGAAGAAGAAAAAATATCATCGCGCGCGACTTTACATAATTTATTTGAGCGTACAGACGGCGAGGAGCGGTTTTTACTCTTTATTTCATAATCCTCGCGCGCGCGCTGCATCGAACTATACCTCGAAGCGGTATAATTCAATCTCCGGAGAGCTACTTCTGTATTTCTTTTTCCTCCTCGTCGAGTTAAACGCCGAATTCGTTTGATTTGTCGCGGTGTAGCCTCTGTCACACACATCGCAGACACTGTAATAAATTTGAAATTTCGTTTGGAGACGAGAGATATTTTTTTTATATATAAACGAGAGTATAGCGTTTATATTCGAATTCCAGAAGGCATAAAACGGATTTACGAGCAGCGAAACTACGTGTCGATGATGACCGATCTCGTATAATAACGTGCTTATATACGCGTAAACTCAGAAAATACGTCGTTTCTTTTTCGGAGAAATAACTCTCGAATCAAAATCAATACATCGTAATCAAAGCATCGCTTAAATTTTCGCGCGCTTGCAAGACGGTAAATTAGCGCGTCGTGAGAGATATTCCCGTAAAAAAAAGCCAGTTCCTCTTTCTCGGTCCTTCACCCGTCCAGCACATATACATATATGCATCCTCTCGCGTATAATTACAAAAGGCATTTAGCTACTTGTTATACAAGCTCACGCGCGTTAAATATATTCCCGCGCGCACTCTTATATACTGAGAAAAAAAAGCTCGAAACTCGGCAAATCAATTACCGAAAAAAAACGTGCAGCCAGCTCTCTCTGCAGCCTCCTTCTCTTTCAAGCATCGCGCGCAAAAAGGGCCGACCGCTGCAGGCTCATCCCGAATGCACGATTAATAACCGCGTCGTTCATCCAATCATCCGTCCAACAAATCCGTCCAAACAAGCCCTCTTCTTCTTCCTCTCCTTCTCTTCTTCGCCTTTCTCGCTGCAGCGGCGGCTTAACACACGAGTGGATTGATCTTACCGAGTGTGTATGATGGTCTTCTCGTTTCGCGCGCGTGTACTTAAACAGAGAGAGAGAGAGAGAGTATGTGGATATATAGCGACGAGAGTATGGGCTTCTTCTTTGTTGTTCGGAGAAAGAGAGCTGACTTTTTTGTTATACTGTGTAATAAGCCCGTTGTTCATGCGGGAATAGTTGCCTTTGTGCTTTGGATTTTGGAATTTTTCTATAATATACTGATATATATATATATGATGTACTCATTTCCGAGGAAATTGATATTCTTATGATGTATAGAGGGAAACAACCGCAGTTTTCAAACTTTGCGCAAGTGATGCATATAAAGTTATATCTTTACGAATTGCACGTCCGAGCCGACCGATCGAGCATTCTATTATATTCCAGTAAAGTAATTTCGAAAAAGACGCACGCATTCCCGATATTAACCGACCGCAGGACTCGTATAAAAGTTAATAATTGACTAAAGTTTCATTTGATATATGTATGCACCCCGTGCGGGTGACCGCGATCAACGAGAGCCAATTTTTTCAAATGATACCCTCGTCGTCGTTATTATAAATTTCCAAAGAATTAAAATACGCATACAACCGAAATCTTCGGCCCACCGTACAATACACCGAATCTATAACACAATAAATAAATCGCGAACGAACGTAACGAATGCCGCGTCGTAAGCATAAAATGATCAAATTTAACCATCGGGCGTGTATATGTATTTCTACACAACAACATCAGCCTCAACAACAAAAGCCAAAGCAAAGCGTAAAATCAGTCTGAAAATCTGTCCCGGATACACAGACACAGACACACACACACACACACACAGGAGACATCATCCAATTCGTCTCGCAGAATACCGCAGTACAATAAACTCGTGCTCGCATTCGACCCGAGTCCATTATGCTCGCGTTAGGGGTGTCCTGCGCGTGTATACATTGTCGACGGAGGCGCGAGCGGGCTCGTTTAAATTCCCGTCCCCTGTTTATGGAGCCGCAACGAATCGACCCTCGGTTCATCAAAAAGTCGTGTGCGCCCTGACACTGAGTATAGACCGCCTTCCTGGTTTATTCGGGGGGGCTATATACTGTCATATTGCGAAAAACGAGCGGGACGGATTTTTCTCTTCTGCTTTTGATTTTTGAATTTTTTTTTTCTTCTTCACTGGGGGGTCGGAAGAACTGTGTGGGATTATTAATGGATATATATGTGAATTTGGGATAATAGTCGTGCTGCCATTCGCTGCGGTGATTCGAGTCTTGTAATCGTAGTTTTACAGCCGAAGTATTATGTTTGTGTTGATACACGGGAAACATGGGAATGACTGTTTTTCCACTGTCGTTGTGTATACACTTTCTTTTTGTGGAAGAAACGGCTCTTCCACGATTATAAACGTGGTCTTCTGGTTATATAAAGCCAAAAAGGCTTCCGAGGAAACGATCCATACCGAATTTCTCGCTAGTCATCAAAAAAGGATTCAATGACCCCGCACGGTGAATATTCTAACTCGTCTTCCAAAAACAAAGCCCAGTGAGACATTTTCTGGCTATATAAAAAGGGAGTTTAAGCTGTAATTACGTAACAGGACATCACACACATAGTGGTCGATTTTCTGGGTATTTTAATCAGCCACACAAATGACAGAACCAACTTTTCGGCCCATGAATCAGACTCGCCTTAGAGCAGCCTATAGTATAGAGAAAGAGCATAAAAGCGCTTCTTAATCATCGTCCTCGTAATACACAAGACACACGCGATTAGCAGGAGCAAGGGCCTATTATTTTTTACGACGAATAAAATTCCGTGGGCCATAATTTTTTTTCTCCTCTCTCTATACTATACACTATCTCTCGGTCTCTCTTTCGTGTTCGCGGGCGTTTATGATTCAATTTTTTTTTACCGCGAAGAGGATACGTTGTGGTTTTGCGGCCACTTCTGCAGGCCCGTTACATTTAGATGATTTAGTGCGACTTTGATTGTGCACCTCTAAGCCGCGCTTCGTCCTTTTTTTCCATAATATACATCACAGCTCTGTCTCTCGAGCTTTCTATTAACGCTGCAAGCACACACGTATATACGTGCTTGCGAAAATCACAGACACGTGGTACGTATATGTATATGGACGAGAGTAATCGCATCGTTGGCGAGTTTTGACAGCGGCAAGAAATTCAAAGCTGCGCAGCGCCGAAACACGACAGTGAATTATGGCCTTATTAGTTACGAGGCAAAACAGGCCTTTATATCGGCTGCCGCTGCGGTGGCAACCCCGTCACGGACGATTATAATGCCAACTTTGCGGAGAACAAAAAGAAAGTCGCACTGAAAAGAAAGCTCTCTCTCTCTCTCTCGCGATATCGAGTGTTATATATACTCTCGGGGGTCGAGAAAAATGGTTCCTTTCAAGCTGGAAAGAACAATGAGGGCCAGCGTATACACCACGTGACCTAATTAATAACGTCTTTGATTTTCTCGACTCTCTCGTCCCTTGGAGTGTATATACAGTCTTTTCCTTCTTCTTCTTCTTCTTTTTTCTCACTTCGTGGCTGCGAGTCTTGAGTGCTATACGCAGCCGCTTGGCAGATTTATGACGGGGAATAATCGGCCGGTGTGGATGAGAGAGAGAGAGACTACTATACGGGTGTGAGCCTGATGGAAGTGGCGCGGCTCGCCGGTCAAAATGTGTATATGTATAATGATGATAGAGCTGAGTAATGAGCCTCGTTGAGCTCGATGAAGAGATTTTTATGCTCCGAGTGAGCGGGCTTAATTTTTATATACGGAATTCATCGCATTCTATAATAATAATAATTCAGTTTTTCTTTCAAAGGGTTCCGAAATCTCTCACTACACACAGACGCGCTCGTTTTGTACATCGTAACGATCTTTTCGGAGTCAGAAGCTTGTTACTCCGGCGAACGAACGGACGGGCCACTCATAACACACACACACACACACAGAGTCTGGCGATTCGGAATTTGCGCAAGCCGGTGATTGATTTGCTGCGAGAGACGAGCTTGAGCAGCCGACTAATGAGATTTGGTTTATGACTCGTTCTGCCTTTTCAACATTTGACAATAATTGATGTCCGCATAACTTACGCGCCTACCGAGAGCCGCGCCGCATGTGTAGCATTAAAAATTAGCGGCGAGAAAGTTTGCCCGTATAATGTAGGGATGCGTTTATGCTTTTTTCCAAGGATGTATTTAATACCGCCGTATCAAATAAAGACACTGTCTCGCGGATATAATAAAAGAGATACACAGTAGTAGTAGTCGTCGTCGTCGCAATGTATACATATAACCTGCTATTCTAGAAAGTCTATATACGCTCTCGGAAAACTGGTTGCGCCAGATCATTCGTAATTGCAGTGCGGCTGCGCACACATGTGCGCTGTATAAATATCGGTTCAACTGCGCAGTAGCTATACATGCGCGTCCTTTTTGCCTTTCGCAATTTTTCCCGCCGTTCCTGAAGTATGATTATTGAATTCCACATATACAGAGCTACTACTGCGCATGTGTGTTTCACTTGTAATTTAATATCGTATAAGATACGCACGCGGTACGCAGAGGCGCGTTTCCAATTAGTTTCTCGTTTGTCGTGGAAAAATCAAAGAAGTATATCGAGTTTTCCTCGTATACAGTATAATAATAGAGAGACCGTCGTCGGGTATAAAAGTGCGAGGATCGGACTTTCCTCTCTCGCATTTTCCAGAGCCGGTATAAATCGGAGTATATATACAGGAGTCAGTATATACAGCGCGCGTATTTGCGGCGGGACGGAAACGCGCAAGGTCCGGTATACACAAAGAGCGCATTAGCCGGGGCCATAAAATAAAATAGCCTGCTCCTGGCTCGGCCCTTTTCTTTCAGCCTCGCTTTAACGCTTAGCGCAACGCGCGCAAGTGTATCGATGCGCGCAGAGGCTCTTTCTCTCTCTCTCTCCGCAGCGAAGAGAGTTTACGTATCGGCAAACGAGCCGCGGAATGCCAGCCAGTATACGTGTGTGTGTATGTGTTATACACCTTGAGAACGAGAGAGAGAGACAAAGCCGGCAGCTGGGCAACGAGAGCGGTGGCCATTTACCCCATAGTGGAGTATTTTAACGTCGCTGCCGCCATTTTCTCCCGCGGAGAGAGAGAGAGAGAGGGATCGCCGCCCCTTGAAAGAATGATATAATTGATAAGTCTCGTTCTCTCTCATCCCGCCTCTCGTTGTCGTCGTTCATGCCAACATTGTATTATACTAGTGTATTATACACACCGAAACTTTTTGTTTCCCGATGTATACAGCTGTAATTAATTAATTCCTCGCTACTGCTGCTGCAACACAGCTCACGTCGTGTATATATAGTATATAGGAGCGGCGGCGAGAACGAGATAACTACTCTTAATACACACGAGTATAAAGCTTCGCCGGTAGCTGCGCGCAGAGCTATTATATTCCGCGAAATCCTTCTCTCGGTGATGCAGTAGTTATATATACACACAATAAAACTCGAGTCATAAACACCGCCGCGCGCGTTCTCATCATCATAGCGCGATTTTCTTGGAAAATTAATTCGAGAAAAGCGCAAATTCCTTCCATCCTCGCGGAAAAACTGTAAAAGAAAGAAAGGAACAATACGGCATTGTTCGCGCGCGCTTTTCTCCACGCCGACGGTCCTGTATATACTATATACATATATAAAGTATAATAATTGAAAAATCGCCGGCAATGATTCAACGATATTCTGCAAACACCGCACTTTCTTCTCGTGTACGCGGGGCGAGAGAAAGAGAGAGAGAGATGTGCGCGGAGGGTGACTTTTGACAAGCGCGCCCACTTACCGGAGCGCGCGCGCGCGCGCTCGTCCGTGAAGAATTAATATAACAATGGAGAGCACCCACGCTATATATACTGCCAGAGAGTCGTGCACGACGCGCGATAAAAATACCTAATACTCTCTCTCTCTCTTTCTCTTTCGTTGGAAAATTGCCTTTTACGGATTGCCGTTGGGGAAACAAAGGAACACGAGACGTGAGCCGCATGTATATATAAAAAAATATCACATTTTTCTCCTCTCGATATTTAATTTAGATTCTGCATGTAAGCTTGCGTAACCTTCGAAAATTCGCAGGTATATATTATACGTTATATCGCCGGGCGAATCTGGATATGCTCGCTCCACCAAAAAAGGGACGGTGTGTGTGCTGCAACAAAAGCATGACTCGAAAGTACCTTCTTCACATAATCCCAGCATCGTGATGGTCGAGGTAGACTGTGCGGCGAGTCGGCGCAGACGCAACGGCGGCTGCCTCTCGGACGTTCGCAGACAGCGTGGCACTATATACTCTCTTTCTCTCTCTCTCTCTCTTGCAGGTGCTCGTTTGTTAACACCTACGGCAGACCCTCTTCTGAAGAAGATAGCCGGGGTCCCGAAACCCATTACTTTTTCCACGATGCCAAATTACGCCCCCGACCGGACCGCATTTTTTTCAAGTAGCATTCCTGTCGCTCTCCCTCTCTCTCTCTTTCTCTCCTGAGAATCGTTGCGCGCTCTTTCTTCGTCGAAAAAAGAGTATACGTGTGTGTGTGTGTGTGTGTGCTCGCGGCTTTTGCCGACTTCTCTCTTTCCGCGTTTCTCTTTTTCGAGTTGGTTTTTGAAACGAAAAAACGATTTTTTTTATAATATGTTGCATCATTAGTCGGCAGCTTTCAGATAGGTTCAGAGCTTTCCGCGTGTGTCTCGTATACCTAATGCAAGACTAAATTTTGTACCACGTGTACATTGCTGTGTGTTATAAGGCTACATATTGCGAATCGGTTGACGAGAATAACGCAATAACCATAATTACATACACTCGAAAGTCCGAGTAGACCCCTAAAAAAAGATATACCCACGATAAAATACAACCCATGCAACTATCGGTAACTCAATACTGCTCATTGTCAAATCTATATCCCTATAGTGTATAACTCACTCACCCAGAGAGCTTGCTACAAAATATCCATTATCATTTTTCCGTGTACATATATACCTATGCATAACTCGTTTCCCGCGAAAGCTTATATACATATATAACACACAGCGATACATATTTAAAAGGGGGCCGAAGTGTGCATTCACACACATACACACACACAGAGCCATCAGTTGGTAATTTCGTCGGTCGGCTAAGGAGCTTGAAAAGATCAGAGAGAAAGAGAAGCGACGCGCGCGGTACGTGTCGAAGAAAAAGGCGTAACAGAGAGAGAGAGAGAGAGAGAGAGAACCGCGAGCGCGCGCACTACAATTGCGGCTGCATCGAAGGCAAATGAAATAAAAGTCAATCACGGCCTCTCAAACCGGTTGTCGTGTCCCCCGCGCTCTCCCCTCTCTGCCTCTCTCGCACACTCTGTGTGTATATAATACGTATAATATCCGTGTACAACACGCTTTGAAAGATGAAAGATCTCTGCGCTGCAGCATTCCAGACGAGAAGCTGCTGCTTGTGATGCTGTATTCAATATTGTGATACTAAGTATACACGGATCGAGCTGTATATACGTTGACGAGTGTGTATATATACTCTTGCGATTTCATCTAATCGCGACGGATACATTATATATTATATACCGATGCAGAAGCGCTGCGGGCGAGAAATTAGCCGGTGCTGCGGTTATTAACTGTATAGCCGAGTGGCTTTAATGGACGTCTGAATCGATAATTATATACACGTTTGTTACGACGAGGAGCGATTATTTGGCTCTTTTCTTGTGTTTGTTGTCTGCCGGTTGTGTGGCTAATAATCGAGTATGGAAAAAATATCGTTTTCATAGTTTCGATTGTTCGCTGCTGAGATATACTATATATACACACGGTTCAGGTGAATTATACTCGACCGTAAATTATCTAATATTTATTATTTTCTACGACTGTGTATATAGCTTTCAATTTAATGCCTTTTCTTTACGAACGCGCGCGCGATTAGATTTAATTTTGCCTTTTATTAACCGCGCGCTCGGCGACTATTGTGTATCCGCAAAAGTTGTAACTCCGCTTGAGACTCTCGAGAGAAGCCAATTCGATTGAGTTGAGAAACAACAAAGTCTGAAAAATTCAAATGACTCTCATTATGCATTGTGCAAATCCCGTATTTACATACGCTTAGCATATTTATTAACGGCCGTATATGTGGCGGCGCGAACATTTGAATCGATAATTATACACATACGCGTTATTATTCCTCGTAAATTCAATTTAAATCGTTGAGCCGCGAGCGTTCTCATCTTTCATTGCTGCGAGCTGGTAGTATATAGGAAAAATGTTGTTTATTTAATAGCTTTTGTTCGCGTTAAACACACATCCATTATAAACTCATCGCGTTCCATTGTAACACGGCGTAAAACTTTCAAATGCAATTTCGCGCCTGCGCGCGCGCGCGCGCGTGGTCTATGCAAATGTTGATGTAGTATATAGTGTATACGGTCAATATATTGCTCTGTGTGTGCTTGATTTCTATTTTCGTGGGAAGCTGTACACAAGCTGACATAAATATGTAAAGGTATGTATGCTTTGTTGGGTTATTCTCGACTGGAAAGTTGACGTTGGCTGTATGTCTCTCGTGGGTGTTCTAAAAATTATCGTATAGATCTATGTTACCAGTTCTTCGATTGATTCGACTTTTATATGTGTATTTTCAACTTGTACATAGCTGCCGATAGGTTATAGACTTATAAGATGCAGAACTTGAGGGGAGATTCGTAAGAATACAAAGTGCTTTTTGCGCACTGATACATTATATCGTTTTTTTTTTATTTCAGATGTATAATAAAAAATGCGTGAAACACACAGTTAAAAAAAGACTTAATTTTCATGCAGGTTTGAAGCACTACTAGTACTTGAGAATTTTCATGCATTTTTCAAGCAAAATTAATGTGCATGTACATTCAATGTAATTTGAAATACAATTTAATGTCAAATGTACATGAAATTTGAGGTAATTATCAATAAATTTAATGTTTACAAGTAACTGAAATTTAATAAACGTTCATTAAATCGAGTTAATGTAAGTGCCTGAAATCAGTTTCCAGTATACATTGCATTAATATTGAGATAGTATTTTTAAGAGTGCAAGCCTTTTTTCGTTAAACTATATATCGGTCCACATTTCAGATATTGGCAGTAAAATATATTCATAAAAAGTATAAACCTCGCTAGTATAGGATGAAGTAAAACTGACGAGAATGTAACTGCAGCAATATTTCTTCGTTGCACCTAGTGTTTCATTAGATATGCATAGCCTGTGTCATCTTGCTAACGCTGACACCTCTTCTTCCGAATTTTAATAAAATTACCGTTAAAAATTAAAAGATTTCAAAAACCCCTTACTGATAACATCTCAAAAAACTCTTTTACAAAATAAGAAGCTACTCTTGTAATCCTAATAAAAAAAGAGCATATATATAACTATACGCCACTTGCGAAGATCCGCAGCACCGGCAGATTCTCCCGAGAAATTTCGGTCCAATAAAAGCTCGCCAGGCTAGTGTGTGCGCATCAGGTATATAGCCGCAGCTTCTCCTCCGCTGCTGCTGCTGCTGCTCTTGCAGTTAATTAAAGTCAATGCATCACGCGTGATTTATCGCGCGCGAAAAAGCGGCTACGGGCTTTAATCTGGACCGTTCTCTCGCGACTTTAACGAGTCATCGGCGAGAACCTACCGATTATTTACGATAATCGTTTAGAAATCTTGTTATAAAGCTCGACGCGCGCTTTTCAAAATATCCTCTCGCGTGTTTTATATATGTGTGCAAAAGTCCATTACTCAGAAAAATTCGTCGGAGAGAGAGAGAGAGAGATGAATCATACAAGCAAGTGTCTGATGTGTGTCTCGGTGATATGCCGCCGTGTTTTTGTGTATTACGAGTGCTTAAGTCTTATTATTCGCATTCCACACTGGAGAGAGATTTAATTTTCTTTTAAGTGTGTACTTTACGGCTGATGTTTGGACGTTATTTGCGAGCTGATGAACGCGTCATTCAGTTTGATCGCATTAAATTTCTGCCTCGTCGTCAGTACGTTCGGTATTATTCTCCTTATACATCAGTTACATACACTGCGTCCTCATTTTGCTTCCAGCGAAGCTTTTTATTATATACGTACATTTCAAAATTATTGTTAAAAATTTGCATTTTACTTTATGACTTATTACGACCGCGTTGGAACGCAGCGATATTTATGGTATCAAAATCGCTGCCATAACTCGTCCAAAGTTTCAGCATTACTGTACAACGTCGCGCGCACAGCCATTATATTAGGTATAAAATAAAAGGCGCACAACAATATACTACATATATATTACACGACTCTCGGAGTAGCCGCCGTCTCAAAATTATTAGAAACCCATAAATTTCTCAAGCCATATAAACAGCACTTAAATTTTCTCATGCTAATTTCCGTCGACACACGCGCTCATGTTTATCGGCCAATTAGAGCTCGGTCACAACATTTTTCCTCCATCAGATAATTAATATATATATACGCGTGTGTATCCCGCATAATTCACACGAGTATTACTTTCAGCTCCTCGATATCCATTAGCCATTGCACGTATATATATTACACGCATTTTCCCGCATATAACGACAGAGAGCTCGCACGTACATGTAATATACCCGTAATAAAGATAGCAAAGCTAATCCCAGCAGGGGAGGCGCACAGCTTTCGTCGAGTGTCCGCATAGTCGTATGGAGCATCGCAGCGCACGTCAGTCAAACTGCTGTACCGGGAGGTCGAGACACACGTACGATGTAGGCGACAAGTGTGTATATGCACGCACATTTATGCACGTTTGTGATGTATAAATATATACGGTTGTATTGAGTAGACGAGCTGTATGTGTATACGATGGCTTTAGGCGCGCGAAAATCCGGATTTCAGGAGATCGCACGTATATGGCCTGGAGGTGATGGTATACGTTCTATATTATTTTATACTCAGTAGCGGAGTATATCGAGCTCGGTTTATAGAAGCTTAATACGATGTCTTTACGCGGCACCTCGCGCTAAGCTTGGTCTGCTCGGATTAATTATTTATTCATGAACGAGTGTAGTGGCACGTAGATATATATACGCGGTGTATCTTTGCTACCCGCTGTTGTATCACATACGGATGACGCGCCCGATTTCTATCTAAACAGGTGCTTATTCATTCGCTTCTCACAAGTAAACTAGAGGCTTTAGTCGACGACCATATGATCGGCATTAAAAATAAGGCCTTATTCGCAGTTGTTAAAAGAGCTGGAAATAAAAATCAAACTAGCTTTCGCATCTCATAGACGGGCTCACGTATATATGCTACATCCAAATAGAAAAAAGAACCTCGTCTCTCAAACCCCGCAACCCCTCGCGGCAGTTCTGGCTCTCTATACAGCACCGCCACAGCGATATATATACACGTGTTCGGAGTTAATGGCGCGTGGATATTACATTGCGCTCGTGTGGAGTGTACAACGTATTATATGCGTCTGCTGCGGGGGGAGGAAAACGAGAATCCCTTAGTCGCGCCGCAGCATCGATTTCAGACGATTTTTTTAGTGCGCGTTTATTGTGCGTGCATGTATATTGTATATATACGACGCGAGGAATAATGTATTATATAGCGCGGCTTTTCGAAGATTTCAGACACGGGCTAATGGCTTTAAAAGATTGTCTATTATGCAAAATCTGCGCAAGCTTCTGTCACTGCTGTGTTTGCTTAACAAAGACTTTACGACACGCGCGGTATATATATTTGAAATTCAATTTATTTTTAACAACACTCAACACACCGCGGATTCCTGTGCGCGTTACATTCAGCTCTGAAAATTTGCATGATGTCTTTCTTTTGTTTCGCATTGCCTTAACTTTGGCAGTAAACGTCGCAATAAATACATCTCTCTCTCTCTCGCAGCGGAGAAAACGCATATATGACCGCGCATATACTATATAGTCATATCCATCACTGATTTTTATTCGCAATCGACTACAATGTATACGTGTACAGCAAAGATCACGAATTAAAATCTAAAAAAAATCGCTCGCTAATATACACCTCTGGAGATTCTCCTATACACAACTAGGCTCGCGCTTTCTCACGAGCCAAAGAGGCGTGTTCGCCGACGGCGACTTCCTTCTGCGTGATACGGTAGCTCTATATATATATATATATATACGTATTCCAGCAGTCGTCGTCCTCGTCGCGCTTCACGGGACATTTCCGCGAAGTCGTCGCGTCCGCCTTGCGAGAGCCAGTCTACTTCTTTTACGAGTCATTGCTACGCGGGGGCTTTTATTGTTAGCCGCAAAGAGGATTTCCTAGCCGCTGCGTAAATACGGTAGCTGATGCAGTTTTCAGTTCCCGTCGCTATGGTAGTGCTGTGTTTTTATATGCTGCTGCTGCTGCTGCTGTGTGCGCGGGGAAAATTGTAGGAATGACGATCGGAGCGTGGCCGAGTGCCATTTGATGTTGATGCTGTATAGAGAGATGGGATTGTTATTAGGGTGCGATAATTGCGGGGGTTTATGTATATACGAGAGTGGTGTTTGTTAATATTTTCATAGGGGGGTGATGGAATGCTGTGTGCTTAGGGTTTTCTTGTGGCTGATGATCTTGATCATCATCTTGTGATGGTGAAATTTTGAGTTTTGTAGAGACGAATTACAGCAAATAAAGTTTTAACACGTTAGTTTACCCGCTAGGTAGACACCGCCATGCAAATGTGAAAAGCCGTTATCCATAAGTATTAAAAACGAACGAAAACTGCGAAATGGTATCAAAATGACAACATTGAAAATACGCGCAAACCCGCATGAACAATAGAAATTCGCATGCACACACTTATAATAGTCATGACCTCACATACACTCCAAACTAGTGCGCGCAATAACCTCCATCTTATACCGTTTTCACGAGTTCATTGAGCTTACCTCCCCAACCAACACGACTCTTTCTCTCCTGCACATTCTATACTTTTCTCCAAGAGAATAGCATAGCGTGCGCAGGAGCTCAACCTCCTTCGTCCCCCTTTATATATATATACAGCAGCCTCGAATCCTGCGAGCACAACAATTGCACTGCATGTATTATAGAAACCGAGCAAGTGGCACGCAGAGAAAGACACAGTGGAGTCGATGGAACAAAACGAAGGCGGAGGAGGAAGAGAGTCGCGCGCGCGCAGAAAAAAAGAAGAAAAACGAACGGCGGCTGCAGTAGCGCGACGAAAGAACGACCGCCTCCGCACTCGCGGTATCTCCGCCCTCGACTTCCGCCGTGTCGCCCGACTGCACCGCCATTCGCTTACGACACACTATATATATATACGTATTATATATACCTGTATATATAGCTAGCGTAGCTAGCAATTGAAAAACGAAGTCATGCGCGCCAGCCGCGATGGGTAAACACGGCCTATAGTCGGCAGTTTACTAATACTGATGTGTTATATTATACTTTCGTAATTTTTTTTTATCTTGGAAGAAAAATATTTGCCTCCACAGCGCATGCCAGCGGAAATGAAGAGGTAGCTCTCTCGCCGTATGACGGTATTTTTTATATGCTATACATAAAAGAAATATCGAAAAATCGCTGCATATAATACAAAGCAAATAATTCACGACATGAAGAATTCGTGCCATCTCATACTTTTCCAGGAAAGAATAACAGTAGCGCCTCCCAGCTAATGACAGTAGATAGTGTCCGAGAGAGAACGACAGAGAAGACGACGCTTCAAATTCTAGACTCCCCGCATGGCTGCAGGGACTTAATTCTCCCCTTTGCGCAATAATAGAGTCGCGCTAATTACAGCCCCGTGATGTCGCATTGCGGCGGCATCAGCTTTTTAAACTAACAATTTCAACCGCGCATAAAAAAAAATTGTCAACCTGCCGACTCTTGGCTATTAGAGGGAACAACCGCTTCATTTTTTTCCTTTTCTTTCCACGACAGAATCTATTGTTCTGTAAATGTTGATCTAGCACGACGTTTCCAACGCGCGGGAAAAAGCGGTGTCGCAATAAACCCAGAATATTATATAACAAAGTGCTGACAACGTTTTTTTTTATTGTAGTTATATTGCGCAATAATCCACACTAAAATTCGATAGATATTTGTGTCTGTATCATATATACGCCAGCCAACTATACACACATCTTATACGAAGCGAATTTCTTAGAAAGTGGCGGCTCTATCCTCTGATTAATTGCACACGGCCGCAAGTCGCTCAGAGCAATAATCGCGCTTGACGCGCTCGCGCTTGATTTATGGAGGGAAATAAATTTAATAAACTCTCCGATTCGTTCGGCGCGCTCCGGATTATACACAATGTATATATGTGTGTGTATAAAATCGTTTTCATTATATACCGACTCTCGAGATATCTGCCGATGCCTGAGCTATCGACGCTGTTTTTTGTGCGTCGGATTTTCGACTCTCTATTATCGTCGGCGATA
Organism: Cecidostiba fungosa; assembly: GCA_900474305.1. Classification (NCBI taxonomy): domain Eukaryota; kingdom Metazoa; phylum Arthropoda; class Insecta; order Hymenoptera; family Pteromalidae; genus Cecidostiba; species Cecidostiba fungosa. Next base: position 84,012 of record UCOJ01000207.1, on the reverse strand, counting down.
TTAATGACCGAAAACTGGCTGATATTCAACGCGAAATTCTCTGTTCCGAGAAGTACTTACACGAAGCATATGGTCGAGACCCTTTATATATTAAATATATGAAAAGTCCGAAACAAAAGTTCTACACCGCAGGTCTTAACAAGCTTCTTATTAATGAAAAATTCAAGTTTCTCTCGGACGATTCTCAATATATCGCGGGGAGCAGATAAACCGCAAGTCGAAGTTGCAAACGTATACCTCCTTATATATTGCAACCCGCAATTTGCCCATCCATCTCCTTACCAACAACAATAAGCAGCAGCAGTGGTAGCATAACGCAACCCTATATATGCAGCTCTTTGATAAGGCGAATATGTGACTCTCGCATCCCCTGTTTACAGCTTACATATACGCCGATCGAGTAGTTATCATGAATATTGCAGTGACCATAGTTGCCTCTGTAACGAGAGACGGAGGTTATCAAAGCGGTGCGCAAAATCTCCTGGAACGCACACGGCGAGTTATAGGCAGGGAAATAACATGTAATTTCGGGTTACTTTGTCTTGTTATACTCGAATACAATGTATCTCGCGGTGAAGCTAATAGTTATATATACATATAGATACACACACACACAGTATGAGGCTATTATATACAACATGTTAGTAGACGCGGAAACGTTATTTGCTTGGATATTATATTGTGCGTCAAGGGGGTGCGGTCGTATCAGCCGATATTATGCATACATGCATTATCAGGAGAAAGAAAGAATATCGTTCGATCGTTCTTGTAACTTATTAATGCGCCGACCGAATGGATAAACTCGATGGTTAATACTTTGTTTCAGGTCTGGTTAATTTTTAACAAGTCTGTGGTGTAAACGAGTACTTTTTGTGTAGAGGGGGCATAAAGAGAGTCGGTTTTGTATAATTGCGTGGCTTGTTAATGAATAATGTAGCTTCCTTCCAGAGTTTTGAATACTATAAGGTATATAGGGGCGAGGGATTTTAAGCAATGGAGAGGTTTTCTTTTGTGCTATGAAAATAAGGAGGGTTCGCGATTCCGAAATCTCAATAGCTAGAGCTAAATCAATAATACACCGCTTCACTGAAAATAAGTTACTGTTTATAGTATTCATCCTCGCATTAGACGTTTGATTTTGATATCTAGCTGGCAGATTTTGCAGAACGTTAAAATGTTTGGAAGCTGAATCAAACATATAAACATTCAACATTTTCTTCCTTTAAGATAAAAAAAACGTATAGACTTGATACAGCTGCAGTCAGAGAGTACGCTCCAAGAATATCCGATCCGACAAAGTGTACTTTCGGACAAAAGTTCAGCTTATACACATTGACATTTCGAATTACGGCAATTGTTATAAGTTTGAATCGTCCTGCACATAAGCTGTTTGCAAAGTTTCAACCGTGAAGCATATAAATATATAATAGCAGAGAAAACCGACGTGAAAAAGAAAAATAACGTTAACGACGCATGAAGCTCATAAAAGTGACAAATACGCCCCTGTCACACACGTCTCGGCACTGCTTCTCCTATACATGCGTATGACTCACACAGCCCCAAAAGAAAAACCCTCGCCACATTACACACTATATAGTACATATAGTAGCCGGATCAAAAAATAAACCTCGCCGAAAGTCAAGAGACTGCACTCGCGACTCTACACTTTAACTCGGTCTTAATGTACAGGAAAAATGGCTTTTTATTCCCTTTAACGACTCCCTCCTTCTTCTCTTCTCTCGAGCATATTCACGTTGCGTCGTTAAGTTCTGCTAAAGATCTCCGGAGCCGGTGCTTGCTTGCACACAATTACACATAGTCGGCGGTGAGCTGCTAGCGGCGCGCGTATATAATAATAATTCGAACGCATAAGTAATGACAAGCAGCTCGGGCATCGTGTATGAGCTGCTCGAAAAAGAGAGAAAATTGAGAGAAGGAGGCTGGCAAGTTGTTAATAATTTCCGCGCCGACGACGGATATATCGACGGTGTATATATATATAGCTCTCTTTCGCCTAGATATATTCATTTCGTCTTGATGAATATGGGATATATAGACATAGTGATAAAACGCTGCGACGTCGACTTACTCCCACCATCAACAATAGAATTTCAATGTCCTCTCTCCTGAAAAATCTCTCGCCCACAGGCCTCTCTATAAAACAATCAGACACTCGCGGTGTCAGCTGACTTTCCCGCGCGTCAAACAGCCTCGCTTCCGCCTGATGCACAAAGAGTAACCGCACAGCTGAATAGCTATGTATGTATATATACATACACCGTAGGGGCTGCATCAGCATCAGTTTATAACGGTGCATCTCTCCCTCTAGGAAAAAAATCGGCGCATCACGCCGCACGCTAACCCCGAGGTCAGCTCTCGCGAGCGCGTTACCATTATATCCCCGCGCGCGAGCGCCGGCCAAATTGTAATTCGAGTCTACTACGTGCTGTTATTTAGCATCGGATCCATATAGTAGTTGTCTTATTTTGTGCTTGTCTATATACTGCTGTCCAATTGGATGTGAAAAAAATTAAGTTGTTTACTTTCGGTGATAAAATTAAATTCCAGTAGTCACCATTTCGCATCAAGCCAATTTATATTATATACGCGGCATGTATAAGTGATGATTCATATTTTATGTGTACACAACACATCACACAAAGTTACAGGGATTTTCGGCGGCTGACAGTCGATACGGATGACGAGGCGTTTTTGAATCATCTCCGACATGCGATACACCGATTTTATTTGCTTTTTTTCCTCGACAGAGGAGGAACGATGAAAAGCTACTTGCCGTTTGGTGCTCGCATCGTCATCAGGTGTATATAACCGGCGGAGGAGGAGCCGCTCAACTCGCTTAATTTACTCGCGTGTAATTAATTGAGCAGCTCTCTCTCTCTCGTACTCTGTGTATAAATAGATTCAATTTCCTATGGCGAATCGGTTACCCCGTTATTTGTTCGACGTCGTTGTAAGCACACACGTCAGATTTTAAAAGTGTTAATATGTACCGGAGAATAAGAAGACAAAAAAGAAACAAATTCACCGCTATAGTACTCCGTAATTGCAGCGAGAGCGCGGCTTTCCTATCTCGAAACTAGTTAGCGATCGCTCACTTTTCAAATTCAAGCGTACGTGTATGGTTAATGGATTTTCCGATAACGATACTGTACAAATCGATCGGTATGACCAAACAGTCTCTCTCTCAAGAGATTATAATATTGAAGAAAAATCCATACACAAGGACAAGAAGAAGAAGTAGACGAAAGAAGCATCAGCGATGATGCCGAGAGATTAAAATTCAAATGACTGCAGCCGCGTGTATATATAGAGCCAGTCCACTTAGATTAAACGTTTTTCAAATAAAAGCGTATACTCTTGGCAGTCGCGCGAGATGCGAGAGCGAAGGAGCCATTATCCGCAAATTAGTACGAACCGGTTCGAATCATCATCTCTTTCTCTCGCTCGACGCTATGATGCTCACAGCACGAATGAGAGAAGCCTCAATCTTTGCCGCTTCTGCTGCTGCTGCTGCCGCTGCTCTGCTGCCTTATTACCCGGGCATCAAACAAATACTTGAATCCTTCTAATTAATTTCCGACGCGCGCATGAAAGCCTGCGCGCGTTCTCTCGACGGCTGTGTAATAAAAAAATCACGGCTCTGATTCATCTTGGAGTCGTCGTTTGAAAGTAGACGATTTTCGTTATTTCAATCATAGAGACCGTTTATTTTGCGGAGATGTCACTCTCGCAAAGTTTGAGGATTCCGAAAAAACTCAAAGAGTTTACGTAATCTCTTCTCCAAAGAAGAAGCTCAGCGAAACAGAGCGAGAGAGAGGAAGGCCAGGATCGCAGCAGTGGATTCTCCGAAAGATCCGAAATTTATTATCGCGCGAAAAAATGTAAGGCAAAAAGTGCTCGAGAGAGAGAGAGAGCGAGCGAGCGAGAAGCAAGCAACGGCGCGGCGAATATCGCGCGTGAAAACACAGGTATATTATATGCGCACGTGTGTGAGGAGAGGCCCCGAAAGTTACTTAAGGAACGTTAAGGAGGCCTTAAGAAATCGAGGAGAGGAGGCGTGAGAGGAGAGCAACCAGCCGAAGAAGAAGAAGAAGAAGAAGAAGAAGAAGCCGAGCGAAGGTGCGAAGAGACGAGCGTTGCGGAGAGTGAGCGAGAGAGAGAGAGAGTATTACACGCGCGCAAGAGGAGTCGGCCCGAGACGAAGATGAAAAGATGAAAGGCATTCCGCCTTGAGCCTCCGCCGCCGCCGTGTCTGGTCATCAACACCCCTCCGTCTTTCTCTCTCTCTCTCTCTCTTGGCCGGTCTTTTCGCTCTCGGCCCTCGAGGCTATGGGCACACTTACATATATACCGAACTGCCTATAACTAACGCGCGCGCGCGCGCAACCTGGCTAGAAGACCTCGCGAGCGAGCCTTGATGGATGGAATTCCTTCCTTCCTTCGCTCTTTCTCTGCTTCTTCTTCTTCTTCTTCTTCTTCTTCGTTCGCTGCTGCTTCTTGCACGTTATGCTATATAGCGCGAAAGCCGCAAAACTGAGCCAGAAAATATGAGCCGGCTGGCATTCGTCGGACTTATTATTGGCATCATGCATATATGTATATACAGGCGGGTGTGTATACTGCTGCGTTTGATGTGTAAATAATTTCGAGAGCGCAGGCTAATTTAGCTGATCTTCATCGGAGAGATGAGTCACGATTCGCCGATATTATTTGCCGACGACTCTGAATGAGACGTCAGAGTATATATTGTATTATGTTTTGATGCGTCCGCTGTTGTATTGTTGTTCGCTACCACATTATAGAGTTTGGTTATAACCACCATATACCGAGAGGTCAATAAACCCCGACGACGTTTGAGGTATTATAAAAAAAGGACCACCGCAATACCTTCCCATTGTGCTTCGAGTCGAGGAATAAAAAAAAAAGAAGGAAATCCATTAGAATCCGAGTTTACAAGAAAAACAGGTGTAAAGATTCTAATCGCTGATGCTCTCTCAGTCGACTAATCGAATTCGATACCGTTCCTCTCCGAGTTATGGCCGAGTCGGTAGCAGCACATCAGCGACTCGACGTTCCCCTTCTCTCGATGTATTTATATATATTTGACCTGCTCGTATAATCTCCTTAAAGCACAAAGCGAAGCCGCAGCGGCGTATATAATCCTATATTACACGTATGCAGTGTTTATTCACGAGAGAGCTCCGACGAGGTGTCATGAATATTCGGATTTTTTATTCTACTTCCACCGCCTTTTTACATTTTAATCGGGTGCCGCCGCCGCTGCTGCTGGATTTTCGGATAATTTGCTGCGGCCTCCCGACCGCTATTACCGTCAGCTCTCCTGGATCGTTAATTCGTAATGAGGAGTATAGAGAGAACCTCCACACACACATGTGTATACCGACGACGTATAGTCGTAAAGCATTTGTGCCTTTAATGGATGTTTCTTCGGCTTCTTCGCTTTTTTTTTATTAGAGAGTCTTGCTTTGTGCGCGCGACACGCGTTAATCCGAGGTTTTACGATGGCCGAAGGTATTATAAGCAACGCTTTTGGAGATTTAGTTTGTTTATCAACGGAGTAGGGCCAAGAGGGAGTTAATAAAAATTCGACGTTTTCATTCGTTGCGCGGACGGATTTGTGGATTCGGAGAATCTTCTTTGGATTTATGGCTATGTGTGATGTATATACGAGTGAATTTTGTATAATTGAATATATCTATAGATCGAAATTCTTCTGAAAAATTCCATCGAAATAAAAATATCATCATCCGATACACGAAACAAAAGCTGCAAAATATATAATCCGACTACCTGTTATATAGTTACGTATACCCCGCAAAAAGTCTTGCTCGCGCGAGCGCGTGATTTAACGCTCGAACGAATATCTACTCCCCTCCTATATACATCACAGCTCGCGATCAAAACGTTTTGATCGATTCGTCACCCGAGAAGATTCAGCCTACCTCTGCTATGTTTTGTCCGGATTTTTCAAATCGCGTCTCACGCCTGCTTTTTGTACACACTCTCACAGTAGCCCCATAAGGTGTGTATATATATACCGAAAATTTAATTAACGAACCTCGACGCGTACCTTATAACACCAGCTCGGACACGGCTCGCCAACAACGCGGATCATTGTCCGCGTGGCGAGAAAATGAAATTAGAACAAAAAGCGAGGGAGTTGAGAGAGTAAAAAAGGGAGAATATAAGAGCGACGAGGAGAAGCCTCCGAAAAAGCGTATAACAAGAAAGTACCGCCGCTCGAGCGAGCTGTTACACGGAATCAGATATACCCCGACGAGGGTGGTCGCGATGACTTGCCAGAAGATTTCGGGCCTTTCTCGAGAATGCGTTGTGATGTCAATTTGTTACTCTCTCGCGAGAACGAGGAAATTGGCTGGTGCATATATTTTTTTCGTGTATATATATATACCTACCTCTCGTGATGTCGATGCCGAGTTTACGAGTTATTGCCAGTGCTGCAATTGCTCGGATATGTAGATACAGCTGTGTTGTAAATTTGTTTAAGTCCATAAATACAGTAGAGGTTGAATTTTTACGAAATATCCTGAATATTTTATTCTTCAAAGCTGCTCATCGTTTCCTCAAGATTATTAGTAATAAATGAAAGAAAACCAAATCAAGATACGGGATGCATATGTATAGATGATGAAAAAAAGGCTGTATATCATTCGATTTATCATCGTTATTTATTCTCGCTGTCGATACTCTCTAAATAATATGTACAATAATTTATATCGTTTTTTGTTTCCTCTACATTTACAAATACTTATACGTTTCGTTCAGCGCGAGAGTAGAGTAGTATAGCATATAGATCAGTAGTAGATACACAAATTCACCTCGCGCTCACTCACTCTCACTATTTTTTTTTTTCTATTCCACCTTCGGCGTCATTTGAGTAGTTTAACAATAATAAACTACGAAAGAAGTAGACGTCATCTCAGTACGCGCCATGTGCATATCATGTGTGCTTTTTGTATATGATGAATAGGAGTATAACATACATGCGCGCGTGTCTCTTTCTCTCGGTATACATATACTTCGTGTGCGCTGCGTCTTTTTCGTCTCTTTGTCGAGGGATATCATGATATAGAGGAGGGGGGGGGAAACATCACTATAATTCACGTTGATCAGCTAAGTCTATATACTATATATAACACGTTGATCCGTCGCACGCGCCGATTTCCTTTTGTTTCGTATATGTATTATATCTATCGGCTTGTTATCGCGCTTCGTCTTTTTATTAACGAGATCACTTTCTGCATATTAGAAACAAATAGTAATTCATCGTACATACGTGTGTATAAACGGAAGGACTCTCTCGTAATATATCCGACTCTTTCGCGAAATTTCGATAGAAAACTGATGTACAAGCGCTCGGCGACTTGTGAAATCGGCACCGCCTCCTCGCCATATCATACGTGTATCAGTACACGAGTCGACGTTCATCACAGCAAACCTTATATACTCTCTCTCTCTCTCTCTCGGCGCATAATACAAGTGTCGTGTCTCCGGATATACGATAAGCGCACAAAGGAAAGTAGAAGCCGTCTAATAATTTGAAAATTATATCACACTCCCGCGGACGCGCTGGCTGAACAGAATTTCGTATACGAAATAAATATATATATATAACACTCTTTCTCTCGCATAATCACAACTAAAAACTATCTACAAAGAAAGATCATCATTTTTTACATCGCCTGCCTCATCATCATCATCATAGAGTTCAAATCAATCGCGCAGTCGAACACAATACAGCAGTGGAGCAGCTAACAACAAACAGAATCACGTATGTATAACAGTAGTTCAAGTAGCCGCGCCGTAGCTTGGCCTCTGATGAGCACTGTCACCCAAACTCGGCTGCATCGCGAATCCGGCAGCGTAGATAGGCCGCGGCATCGACAGGACGATCTTCTTCTCCTCGGGCTCGATCCTCTTGCTGATCGACAGCTCCTCCTGGTGATCGTCCGGTGCGATGATGTTCTCGATGGTGAAGGGCTTCTTGGCTTTCTTGCCGATCGGCCTGGTACTCCCAACCACGTGCTGCTGTCCCGTCAGTTGCGCACTCGACGTCGGCGGCGCCTCGAGGACGAGACTGCTGGGATAACCCAGACCGGTGGCCGTCCCCGTCGACTCGTCCTCCAGCCTCTCGACGCTCAGTCTCTCGCGAGCGTAGTACGAGCTGGCCTCTCGGAAGTTGAGCGCGGCCACCGCCGCTTCGCTCTCGTGAAGCCGGACGTCCGTGGGGTAAGCTGCCGCGCCGCCGAGGTAGTTGCCAGCGGCGCCGCCGAAGCCGGCGGAGAAGCTCCAGGAGGCGGCGCTCTGCAGCAGAGCCGCCGTCTCGAACGAGTCACCGGCGGCCTGGCCCTCGACGAGGCGCTGCCGGGCCTCGGGGCTGAGCAGGTAGTAGCTCGGACAGCTCAGAGCGCTGCCGACCGAGGTCGGAGGTGCCGCCGCCGCCGCCGCCGCTGCAGCCGTGCAGTCCGGAGCCCCGGGGAAGGCTTGACTCGCGGCTGCCGCTGCCGCGAGCATCATCCGCCTCTCCTGCATCTCCCAGCGCATCACGTCCTCGCGGAGTCGGAGCAGGTTAGCCGGACTCAGACCACCACCGCCGCCGCCGCCGCCGCCACCCCCGCTGCTGGTGGGAGGCAGCGAGACGGCGTGCTCCGGACCGAGGGAACCCGGGGCGCCGAGGTCGGCTCGAGGCGGAGGCATCGCCGAGGCTAAGGCTTGAAGCTCCGTTTTCAGCAGGTCCTTGTCGGGCTTGTGAAGCTTGAAGCGCTTGCGGCGACGCAGCAAACTGCCGTTCTCGAACATCGAGAGGGCTGCCGGGTGGAGAGCCCAGTAGGCACCTTTGCCGGGCCGGTGTGGACCTCGGGGAACCTGCAATCAGACGGACAGTGCTTGGTTAGTGTGTTGTATACACATTTTCTTTGGAATTCTTTGAAAATCGCAGCGATCGGCTGTCCATTATTATATTATTACCGGCGTAAATGGAATCTTAACCAAACATAAAAGAATGTTGCGATAGACATAATGAAACAATTATATATAGCAAAAGCAAGCATCTCGCGTTAAAGTTTAATGCCGCATAAAATTATTGACAAATCCATACAGTCTGTACTAGCGAGACATTACATAAAGTAGAAAGTTATAATAATATTATACGCCAGATATCGGCGGCGACCGGCGGCGCACATTATAATTTCATTTAAAAGTTACGAACCGCATACCTCTATTACACTCGCTCTTTATTCAAGCATATAGCCTATATGTATATGATGAACGCGGAAAAAAATTCGATTTCTAACTGCCTATTAATGTGCTAACTGCCGTGATTTTCATTTGCTCAAATTTACCGTGTGCGCCATATATATATATAAGTAAGTATACGCGGACGATCTCTCCATCAGCAGGCAAGTTAGAGGCTTTTGCGTAGAGCCGTCGGAGACCGACACTATATTACATAGAAAAACCGCAAAAACCGCGGCATCGCGGAGCTCTTCCGTAAGCGTTAATTGTTTGATCGTATTTTAAAAAGATAATAAAAAGAAAAAAATACTACACGCGCGAGTGCAGGAGCGTTTAAATTAATTGCCGTAATATAGCGGCGTGTATTATAGTTCGGGATTCCAGGCCTATATGTATATGTGTGTGTAGTGTATATGGCCACCGCGCGCGCGCGCGCAAGAGTTTAATTTAGAGTTACGAAACTTCGGCTTGTGCGGCTTGTGTATTTTATTAAGGCTCTTATATGCCCGCAAAAACTTTTACTTTTCGCTTGGCGCACGCGGCAGTGCGTTTGGTATATACAGCCGAATATAACGCGTCCGATCAATTGCAGCTCCTTGTTATCCGGGATTTTCTTATACTCCAGTAGTTTTTATACGTATTAAATGCAAACAGCCGCTCGTATAGTAGTTTCTAATAAATATTTTGTGGTTATTCAACGATCGGCTGTATTGTAAAGAGTATATAAAGAAACACAAGCTCTACTATATATAGAAAATTATTATTCCTCTCTCGGTAACTTTAATTGCAAGTATCCGCAGAAATGCGAGGAAAAAGCTGCATATATAAAAAAAAAGACAAACGACAGCTATAGCAACTATATATACACTCGACGAAACGACAATCCATTGAGCAAATACGATAATTATTGCGCGCGTTTACTTAATTACCGTCAACACAACAGTCGAACGACGGCCGCGCAGATACGATCGGCTGCGTACGGTAATTGCCCTCGCTAATAACAATTACCCCCAAGACAATGACAGCTACTACTGCTACGTCATTGTTGTGCGCCGTCGGCTATATACTCTCGTGAGACTGTCTTTTAGGCCATATTGTCGCGTTTTTTTTTTTTTTTTTTCGTCCGCCATCATATATTCCGTTGGTTATTCATGTGATGCCGCGCGCGTGTCGCGGCAAATTACCTTTTGAGAAATAAGTATTTTTCTTCTTCTTTATTTTTTTTTTATTCAGTGTTGTAACAGGCGAATCATTAATTTTCATTTCATCAAACGGGTTTATCTAACGATGACTCGTTTGTTCGTATAGTCTGACTTGATTAAACATCGCGTTCTTTTGTTTTCTTATTTCAGGGCCTTTAATTGAGAGAAAACAGATAATTAAGTATGTAATGGATGTGAGTATGTATGAGATAAATGATCCACCTCAAATGAAAGATTCTACTGTTCGTTTTGTATAAACATCAAGAGAACGCGAATCTGCACCGAAATTTATAATACACAGAAAGAATTTTTTGCCAACGAGTGTTGTCTGCAGGCGGCGCCTAATGAGAAAAAAGAAAATAGTGGGTGTGCGGTAGGTTGCGTATATATATAATGCAAAGTTCGTGTTGTTTAGTAATTGAGCCGAACGCGATGCAGGTTTCAGGTGTTACTTTGCCAACGAGTATGAAAATGTATATTTTTCTTTATACCCCAGGCTGTAAATCTAAAGATAATGCTGTAACATTAATTATGCACGAGGCTTATCTCTCCGCGAGTTAAATTATCGTGTATTATTATAATATGTTGCATTATGTTACATGTTGTATGAATTTCGTCATGTGTGTGTATGTATATATACGATCCGCTTTAATTAATTTCATTTTAATTAAATTATAATCACGTGTATATACGCCGAGAGAGAGAACGCAAATTATTCAACATCTTTAATCCGAGTCTGAATACTACATTGTATGTTTACACACAGAGATGCATACGAACTATATAAAAAGTTGCATCTTTATAAGAATTAATTCAAGCATTTTTTAGCAAGAATCTAGAAAATGATGCACGTAACCGCGGCTTGTTTTCTTTCATAAAGTCTTAATGATTAATCGCAAAATGTGCATATGTACTAGCACTCATCTCCAACGAAACAATCAAGTATAATTTCATACCAAAAGTATGCGGTATCCGTCCGCGAATCCATTTAATTCCCAGCTAAACTGAACTACCGGAAAATTACGTTATGTGTGCTTAAATAATGTTTTCGCAATAATTACGGACAATCACTCTCGCGACTAGGGTGAACAGTCCGCACGCGCTCGCAGAGTACATGAAAAAAATTCAACTCATGCGCATTGCACAACGACAGGTCCGCGAGTATAATACATACTTTATGTATGTACATGTATATATATACGCACCTGAGAAATTCATCGGAAATTACCCGGAGAATTATGAATACGTCAGAGCGCACACTTTAGGGAGTGAATTTTCATTTTAAAGACACGCTCTCGCGCCGCCTTGACTATATTTCCATATATTCAGAGTAAGCCGGCTTATGTGCACTCGAGCATATGCGTCTATATAGCGTTAAGTAAACACGCGCGTATATAGCGGAGACTTTCACCGTAGGGGCAGACGGTGTGAAAAATTCGGCGCTACAAAAGAATGTATATATATACGCCGACGCCGTCGTTCAGTGAAATATTTTAATGTTTTCTTTTTGTATGTTGGAAATATGAAAAAGGTTTATAGTATAGAGGGAGAGAGAGAGAGAAGTTATTGAGTTGCGAGGCTGCATGAGATATTGGCTCTCTTTTGAAATACGAGTAGTGCGGCGAAGAGCTTTTTGCAAGTTTCGAATTGCTAGCTATTCTTCGGGAGACGTTTCGAAATGCGCGCGGATTTTCGGTTTGTAATTATTATGTATGTGTGGTTTTTGTTGGCCGGTGTGTTGTAAAGCTTTGGAAAATAAGCGATAGTTTCAAGATTTTTATAAATATTACCGGGAATATTTAGTAAACTTTAGTATAGTTTAATTAAAAGTTTGTATTTGGACAAATTCAAAATTGTGTATATACGATATCGCAAGGTGAGCGAATCAACATTGAAACTATTTGCAAAAAAAAATCGGTAGTTTACTTCGTGCTTCCTGCTGTACTTGAAACCTTTTTGCAATCCCCTTTTTACCGCGATTTTAATGTTTATTTCTGCTACACTGTACATATCTTATACCAATACAGCAACGTTACACACTTTATCCACGCCGTAGCAGCCTTTAAATCATCGCGAAACACGCGTCCGCAGCATAATAACTCTCAAAAAAAAAATCCAAAATCATCAGCCTAGTTATTAAGAAGCCAAAACGAACGATCCGACTTTCTCACACAGAAACCGCGCGTGCGCGTGCGTATCTCGAGCAGACGACATAATTCAATTATTAACGCGCGATTTATGCAAATTCCCGATCTTTCTCTCTCTCGGTTGTCTCGAGCCGAATATATAGTATATAATTGGCCAGTCGCTCGCGCCAATGAAATTCCCTCTCTCTCTCTCTCATTTGAGAGCGATATAGCACGAGTGCAGGTGCGAAACAGATGGCTCGTATGCATCGCGGCCGACGCGTAATCATACTTTGCGTGCCGGCGAGTCTGAGCTCGATATGTGCATAGGGTGTTCGAACACCTTGCTCGCGACTGTGTGTATATATAGTATAGAGACGCTCTTGTGAAATTTGCGTATTCGCACGGGACGCCATTATTGAACGAGTTTTTAAACGACGATATGTTGTCGTTCTATCGAACTCGTTATTTTATTTTTAAATTTGAGTATATTTCTATGAGAAAAGCACGCTTGCGGCAGGCTTTTCGCGCTGTAATCTTTGAAATATATTACGGCTCCCCTTAATAATCTTCAAACATTTATTTTAATAAAAAAAAAGTAATTGACCCACCGGCGCGCTGCCAGCACGTAATTGCGGTAGGTCATGCACACGGGAGCTTATACAGCAATTTATACCGCGAGCTATATGTACACTGTATCTGCATTTTTTTTTCAAATTCCCTGCTGTGTATGGAATATGCAGCGCTGAAAACTTTGATTCCAAAATGAAAAATTTATATTTAGTCCGTGTGAAAAATTCTAAAAATAGAACGCTGCCAAAATAAAAAAAAAGTCATCACGCACGCGCAGGACACAAAAGTCTCTATCGCGCCCGAGCACAGAGGCTCTCTCACCCCCTCGAGCTATTAATTCAAGACATGCGCCGTCCCTCAACTTTACACTACGCCGCCGTGTGTCAGATATCGCTGGCGTGCAGCTCTGCACCGACGGGTTCCGCAACTTCGACGCTTTCATCTCTCTCGTGTAGTATATATAGATTATAGACCCGTCGTGTTGTTGTTCTCCCGATCGAGATTTCATTGTTTTCTTTTTTAGCCCTTTTTTTGGCAGCTGAGATTATGCGATTGATTTTATTCGAGTGTTTGTTTTGGCCGACTGATTGATCGGAAATTAGATGAGTGTGTTTAGAAAGTAGTATGTGTGCTTTCTTTCTTTTATATAGGTATTATAGTTACGGGAATGTCGTGAGTTCGGTTCGCATGTCTCGCCGGAGCTGCTCCATTACTACTGATTCGACATGCGCGCTATATATATGTATACTCGGCCGCCGGCGCTAATACTTCCTTATTACTTATATTTTCTGCTGGTTCTTGTCGCCGCGACGACTTTGCGCTTGAATTGTTTGTAAAAAAATTGCGCTTTGGAATTTTACAGAGAGACTCGAAATAATAATTAAACTGAATTGTGAGTATCGGAGAACTATCTGAGCGAGCTTTTGTATATAACGACGTGTAATTTAAAATTACTGCATCTTTATAATAATAGAAAAGATAGCGATCTAAACTATATGTTTTATGGAATGTAGTGGAGGCATGAGCGATTTTTCTATTAAACCTGTAGTGTAATAGAGCTATTATAATATTCTAATAGAAAAATTATGCGCACTGCAAATTATGCAAACACCGCTATTTGCTATTTATTCATGAAAACTGGTATATTGATATACAATTCAACGGAAATAGAACTTACTCATCGATTTTTAATCAAACGCAATAAAATTTCTCATTGTTGTAAAAAAAACACAAGCTATACAATCTATAGTCTTCCAGCTTGTTAACCGCGGTGTCTAACCCTCTTACCATGCAATTCAAACGACAGTTAGAATTGTTAATTATTGAAACTCGACGACGCGAGAACGGAATCTCTAATTATATAATTCTGTTTGCATTACGAAATTTCTCGCTTCTCATCTCGCGCAACCTACATATAAATACATCTTATATACACACACACGCGTGATAATTTAATTGGAGATAAGCCCATCAGACTACTCAAGCGCTATCCTTTTCTGAGCCAACCCGCGCGCGCGTGAATAATTAATGTTGCAACATTATCTTTTGATTTACAGCGTCGCTGCGCGCTCTCCTATACATATATGTACTATACACACCATCAAGTATATATAAAACAACAGCTTCCCCTCATTTTTCTCGTGCAACGTTGGGAAAGCAACAGTAGCAGCATCGCGTGGCTTGATTAATTGCAAATAATTAAAAAAAAAAAAAAGAGCAGGAGCGTTCGGTTGTTTTATATAAGCTCTATGCTACCGCGCGGCGCGTCTTTATAAAACGCAGGCTCGCGTGTCGTCCGCTGGAGTTTTAGCCGCGTAAAACACGCCCTTTTCGTGTCTCGGATTGTATCGCGAGTCACGGTAGCTGCTCGAACGCCACGAATATTTCGTCACACGGACACCGTCGTGTGTGTATATATATTCCACTCTCGGAAGACTTGGAGTATTATAAAGCATGGGGGAGAGAGAGACGAGAGATAATAGATTTCTCGCGCGCCCACCGGTAGCCATGTTTGCTTAGCGCGCGAGAGCTTGTGTATATGTAGGTATCTCGTGTTTATTACAAAGAAAATCTCGAAGAGGGGGAATTATTATACCCTTATCTCATCGCTATTGTTACGGCGGACGTTTTGATTGGATTGGGCTTTGTAATACGACGTTAATTGCGCTCAATCGGATTCGGATAAACAGCGCGAAGAATCGCTGATTGTGTAATATATTTTCGGATGAATGGCGTCGATAAAGTTTCTATGAATACGTACGTTAGTCATTGCGCAAATTTAATTTCCTAGTTCGTAGAATGTGTATTTTATACTTTGCATAAAAGACTCGTTGAGCTATACATGAAATTTGTTGATTTTTCATCCGCGAAAGACAAATTCAATCTGATGAGCTTACGAAATTAATGTTAATCAATAACTATTACAAGTATGGCCGTAATTCTAATTTTTTTACTTTTTTCAGATTTCGTACATGACATGTTTACAACCGTATTTCATAATTGTTGGAAAATCAATTCTAACACAACTCGAAAAGCCCCGGGTTCCTTAAATTATTACAACTGATGCATCGCTATATACAATAGCAAAAAGTGTATAACTCTCGGCACATATAGTAGCGTGAATAATAAGCAGTGCAAGCTTTAGAGGCCTCTCTCGCGCCTTCCGTGTTCGAATATTGATCAGTTATAAAAGCCGCGAGTTTGTTTGTACGAACCCTCTCTGCTATATGCTTGCGCCCCCCAACTCGCGCGCAATTCTTTTTCATAAGGTTATTAGCGGTTATATATACACACATACACCTATATACACGCGAGTTTCTCTCTCTACGTGATGTAGCCTCGTTCTTCTGTACAGCTGCATTATTCAAACCTCTTTGACGTATCGAGGCGACGAAAATGTCACTCGCGACACACAACTCTATAGCTGTATATTGTATACGTGTGTGTGTATATATATAGCAGCTATGTATATGTTACTGTGCATGTGTATACGTCAAGAGGGAGTAAAGAGAAAGAGCAAGGGTTGAATCGAGTTAAAGAGACTCTCTTTGCCGCGCGAGCTGCGGCTATACACCGTTGTTTTATTGTTGTCGGGGGAGTATATAGTCGTACCGCAGGTAAATAATATCGTTTTACGCTTTGCTTTGAAGAATCATTGTCCGAGCTCTTTCTCTCTCTCTCTCTCTGTCTTCAGGTACATGTTATATGTAGGGGAGAGAATACGAGTAGCTAGTTAAAGTACTATTTGTAAATAGATGCTTGTTTGCGGGGGATGTTATCAATACGTATATTCTACATGCAATTATTTCGATGTGGCTTTTCATTATACAAACGCAAATGTACACTACTCGTTTTTCTGTATATTATACAGTCGTTTAAGGTGAATTAATATAGCTGCTACGAGAGTATATATAAAATACTTTGTTATTCATGCATTGGGATTCACATTCGTCGCTGTGTTTATCTCTTTTGATTGTGAGCCAGTTAAATCATTGGAAATTCCACTTACTAACGTCCGGTATATACCATATATTAGATAAGATAATTAGCGCACGCTGCATATATAGTATGATACAGTTTATTCATGGCTGATTTATTTATTTAAACACGATTGGATTGAAACTTTAATCGCGATGATGCGATAGAAAATCTGCTTGCGCTGAGGCTCATATCAATAATATACACTATAAATGTGCAGCAGCGCATGCGAATGTGTTATGGGCTCATGAATTTCAAATAACCCGATACGACGCTTCGGAAAAGGCTTAATATATTGCCTCGTTTGACGCGTGAGCTTTACTCGAATCTAAGAGAGAGAGAAAGAGTTCTGATGTGCTTTGAAACTATGTTTTATATGAATGCTCAGCGAACCCCGATTATATATAAATATTTGATAATTAAAACGGCCGCAACGAGTACGTATAGAATGCCTATAGAGTCGCCGCTATATGTATATGTACTGTATATATACTATAACGACATTTCCATATCACTTCCACACGTGTATTGTTTTCGAGGTGATCCAGATACAATTATAAACAGGTGCTAAGTAGGGACTGCCCTCCCTCAGCTTATTTTATAAACTTTTCACGAACGAGCCTAAAGACTCAATTTTACCGTGAATTTTACAATAGAAGCTCTCCACGTTATATTTCGAATGTCACCCTGCGAAGGCTGTTCTCGTTGATTTGATTTCGATCGATTTTACACAAAGTGGTGTGTAAACAATTTTTCGTATATACTTTTCATAGGAGAGCATTGAACTCCCTCCATTTGGATGATACACCGCGATGAGAGACGAGTAAAAAGTATAGGCTACACCGATCGATCTACGAGGTGTCATGTTCAATATTATCCCGCGGCACGTGTGTGTGTGTAATAGATAACTGATAATTAGTGTCATTCATCCTAGCAGCTAATGCTATTAATGGCGGACGCCTTATGGGAGTAAAGAGTAATTAAGGTGAAACTATTGCAGGTTAATGCATGGGATTAAGTTTTCTCAAGCTGAAATTGTATGAGTATATTAATGACCCGCAATATACACACACGCAAATTGAAAATTCTTTTTATCCTTTCGAAACATTGATTTTTTTTCTTGCCGACGGCCTGAGATGCGTGTCTTGCGCAAATAATTACATATGTCACGGCACGCCAGTAGTCGATTTCCGTATTATGTACAAATAATTATCGGTATATACTGTCGCGTAAATAATTGTCGCGGCGACGGATCGATATGCAAACAGCTCTGTATATACCTGTATACAGAAACATAATACAAACACGATAACGCACCTTGATAAAACAGTCGTTGAAGGATAGATTGTGCCTGAGCGAGTTCTGCCATCGCCTGGTGTCCTTTCTGTAGTAGGGAAACCGATCAGCAATGAACTTGTAGATCTCGGCAAGCGGTAGCATTTTGTCCCTCGACGACCATATGGCCATCGCAGTGAGGGATATGTAGGAATACGGCGGCTTTTGATCGCCATAAGTGTCGCGCGAGGGTCGCGGCATTTTCTTCTGCAGTAATTATCCGTCTCACTGATGTTCTTCTCGGATTCGTTCGACTACTGCACCAACGGCGCGGCAGCAGCTGCTCGATCACCAGCCGAAACTGCATCTCGTCGCGGGAACTGAGGAGCCGATCCTCACGCACATCGTCCTCTATATTGTAATACTTGAAAAACTGCGGCTTCTTATAATTTATTTATTTATTTCTTTTTATCACTAGGTCATAATTCTCGCAGCAGCAACAACGGCATCAGGAGCGGGGTTAGCCTCTTCTCTCAATTCACAATATACAATACAATGTAAAGAAACTCCACAGTCCCCAGCAGAACGCACTGAATCGCGATGATAGCACTGACAATTGAAGCACAGGAGCAAACAAGCTCGACTATAATACTATTATACGAGCACAGCTGTGTCCGCCGAATGCAAATGAGCTTGGAAAAGAGGAGGTAGAGGGGGAGGGGGAGGAAGAAAGACGACGACGACAACAAGACCGACGAGCAGAGAAGAAGAAGAAGAAGAAGAAGTCTGCACGCCGCGCAGCTTCCGCGTTCGGAGCTCTCGAGGGACTGCCGCTCGAGCGAGCCCCACACCCTCGGCTCTTCGGCGAACGACACCCACTTGCCCCACCACTACTCCCCACCACGACTCCCATTGGTCGCGCGACTGCCAACGAGCTATCCGGAATTTTTTAGCGAGACTCGAGGTGGGGAGCCACTCGCCGAGGCGTGTCTCGCTCGAGTTAACGCCTACTACAATACCTATACCTTATATTATTCTCGCTGGTTGCGCGCGGCGCGCTGCGGCAGCCCGAAAAATCATTTCTCGCTTTTACCGACGCCTGATTTCCAGATGATCAAGCGTAAAATGACGGCTGCGTGCGCTGCTGCCGCCGAGCATTATTTGAGTATGTGTATACGTATATGGGTTGTGTGCGTGTGTGTGCGCAGGAAGTCACGGGCCTTTGGGGCGATCGTCATCATCGTCCGAGAAGAGAAAGATTATTATTATTGCACGCGCCTCGTGCAGGCGAGAGATATATTCTATTTCGAATCTTTTGTATAATATCATGGCCGCGAGCTATTGATAAAGTCCTTTTTAATGAGGCTTGTAATGCCGAGATAATGCGGCAAGCGGGAGTTATTATATGTAGCTGTGTGTGTGTTCGTTAATTTCAGTATAGGTATATACATTCTTATAAATGTGATGTTTAATCGCGTGTATAGGAGCGCGCGCTCATAGATCGAGAGTAAATTGAATTGAAATTTATTGCCCCGTTGCGTAAACGGGTTTTCTAATATCGATCGGCTGATATGCCGTCGCGACTGATGGACTTTATTATGTGTAATGACTTTTTTTCGTGCAGTTATATTGATGAGGTTCGCCGGATTTATTGCTCGTTCGTTAATGATGTTTATGAAATTAGCTTTATCGCTGAAAAACGCGCTCACGAGTGTATTACATGCATGGGAAGATTATATTAGATAGTTTATTTGGAAATCTTTATTTTTTTTAAACGTTTTTGCGGGAACTTTATAAACTATATAAAACGCATAGCTTCGCACGAAACTGAAATTCTTGCACGTTATATAGCTTTGAAAAGCGCTGCATAACGATATAAGAGATTGTGGTTCTGCTACTGTGTATAAATTTCATCTTCTGCGAAATCCAATAAAGAGTATATAACACCTTTCGAGCGTAACGTTATTCCGAGCCTGTGAGAGAGTCTTCCATCAGGTATACATCTCCGAGGCCCGGAGATCGTCTTGTTTTGAAAGGTTGCGATGGAAACCGAAATTAATAAAGCATATCATAATTATCCGCTGCTTCCATTGTTGTATACACTTTACTGCGTACTAAATAATTTTCCCGGTACAAAAGAATCGTCTTGAACGCATTTTGTTATTATACGATCGCGCGCTTTCTATTATATATACCTTTTATTATTGTTGAAGGAAAGCGCAGTTACATTTTGCAATATATTTTCAATGCTCTCATTTCAGCCCAATATACATAAAATGTTTTACAACCTATAATAGTGAAGATCGATATTATAGACGCACTTCTCGTTTTTTCTAAAAGTTACAAGTTGCAGACAGCGTAAAAATCACACGCAGATGAGGTGCACCGTTACAAGCCTATGATTTCACGACTGACACTGCACAATAGAGAAAGACTAAAGAAAAAAATTGTTGAAAAATCTAGGCATATTTAAATACAAAAGAGCCGTCGGCTTTGTCCATAAGGAGGATCCTATTAAACGTCTTAAAACAAAGGAGGAGGGTATATAATATAATATCGAAGAGCTCGCTTTCGCACTCGTATATGCATCACGGTCCGATTTCGGTCCCCATTGATTATAGTACTCAAGAGCCGCGGCGGGACCGAGGCTGCACTTTGAATCTCACATATAATTTGCGGCGCATGATATAATGAATCCGCGCTCGCCCCCCTTCGAGAACACATCACGAGAGCTGCGAGAATGATGAGCGAGTATATATAGAGAGAGCCTTGGGCTGATAGTAGATATACTTGTGCTGAGCAATAAATATCGTCTTGTTTGACGAACTATACTCGATAAATTATTCTCATTTTTATTTGAAATAATAATCGAGCTGGATTTTTCAACGAGAAAATTCCCATCGGCTGTATAATGACGGATGTGAAGAATGAGAGAATCATCATTTATGAAAAACTGCAGTGATTCCCCATCACTGATCCAGCCAATCATAAATAATCTCCAAGCTCTGACAAGTAAACAATGAACAAAACCAGCCGAAGCAAACACATCGCCGTAGCTCAAAGCGTGAAATCGAAAATCCCAAACAATCACCCTCTTTCACATATATATATCCGCAACCCCTCGCGCTATATATGTACGTAACCCCCAGTACAAAATCCATCAGAGTCTCACTCTTTCTCTCCGATGTTCTGCAGTAGCCCAATGCATCTCGCTCTAACAAGACTCCCGTCCTGCGATGCTTTCACCCTGGTCCCATTGGCGGAGTTTGAAGACAGTTCCAGCCCCTGGGCGTCACCCTAACCGACCAATCGGCTGCTGGCAGGTAATTGATTTCACGCTCCGACAGTAGACCCCTACCTCTCGCCACTGCTCATGCTGAACGAGCTGTACGTGCACTTGCGCGTACATACGCACACGAGAAGGATACAAGCTCGTGTGTGTGTGTGAGAGAGAGGTACGTATATAGTCGTAAAGTACATCGCTGCAGCAGCTCTCTTCGTGCCTCGTACGTCATGGCCGCTAATACGCTGCTCCCCCTACTCTCCTCGTCTGCGTGTATATCCTATATATTGTACGGCTTTTACAGCGCTGATCGCTGACCGACAAAGTATGTTGTACTTATATACGCGTGTGTGTGTATGTTATATGCTCGTTTATGTGTGATGAGAGCAATGGCGGATATTCGGGAACGACGAGAGAGGCCCCGGGGCCACTTTTTTGCATAAGGGTTGCCAGATGCAGCGGGGTGGCTTGTATAGCGAGTTTAATGAGGGCCCTTCTATACTGCGCGATTTGAATTTTTTTTTCTTTGAGAGGAGAATTACAATGTATCCTCTCTTGCGATCTTTCTGAATATTTTTAGTTTACTACTACTACTACTTGGGAATTCGATCTTGTTTATCTGGGGGAGACGCGGATCGAAGGTGTATTAAAATTAAGGGTAATTATACGTTCTTGGTGTGCTTTGAGAATACAGTTTTGTTTTTAAAAAGTTACGTTTTATTACCGGATCTGGCATCTGTTTTACATTCGACATCACGTAATAAAATTGATTGATATATTAAAACTTGAGATTTTCTATATATACCTGGGGTACTTGAGTTTAGGAAAAATTCGTGGCGACTATACTATTTTGCGGTTTTAACAAAATGATAAATTTTCTTTGAAAAAGCTCCTCTCGCAAGCACTCTTGCGGTTAGCCTTTCTAATTTTACTTATTTATTACGACAATTTGCCAGAAAATATGAGACCGACGTGATATATAAATTCAGATAAAATAGCCCCATTCAGTTTTACGGCAAATTTAAGAGGGCTGCTGTTTTATGCGCCCAAACCGCGGTTCAGCTTACTTGACTTTATATTATATGCAAGACACGAGATTACACATAAACATGTATCGCCCAGCAGATAATGTTGAATTTTTCAATTTTATGATGAAAACAAAATTCCATTGACTTTTTTATACATAAATCGATTGAACTTTGCTTGATTATTATATCACGCGCTATGGAATAAAGCCATTCGTTCGGAGCCGACGCCGTGAATCGATCGATTCTCCTGCTTCCATTATTATATGCAGAACATCTGTGTAATAGTAGGCTATACCGTCTTATAGTAGTTCATCTCATAACCATAACAAAATGACGTGTACTCGGACAAGCTCGTAACAACAACAAAAGCTAGAGGTGTGTTTCTGCAAACAGAGAAGAAAGCACAAAAAAAAATTAATCGCACGGATATTATCGAATATTATAAATAATATTGTAATAACACTTTGCTGGAAATTCGATGTCCTGCGATAACAACTCACTCGAATTTTCGAAAAATCCACATAATATACAAACTTTCCCTTTACCCGCATAAATCTCCGGATATCGAACGATCAACATTAAAAAAAAAAAAGAAAATCACTGTACTTGCAAGCTTTCGAAACCACCTTTCCCATTCAAACTTTGCTATATATACTACACTACACCGCGTCAAGTATACACACAGCATGAAACCTCGCGAGCAGCACGATAAAATAACCGACAGGAGGACGGACCACACCGCTTTCGCTTTGACTTATCGCACGTATGAAAAACGGAAGCGGCTGCCGACCAGTTTTACAAGGCGCGATTAAACGATTTGTCGCCATCTCTCTCTCTCTCGCTCATTATATACGCGTTAAACGATCGCCGCCGCCGTCGCTCCTGCAGACGATAAATGATTTTTCACGCGAACGTTTTTTCGGCTCGCGTGTGAAGTATATATATCGTTCAAATTCCTTTTATTTTCGCCGCTGGGAGGAGGCCGGTAATTTGTCCGTCGATGTTATCCTTTTATACAATAAGCGGACGTGATATTTTGCGAGAGCGAGACGTCGAGAGATGCGTTACTTATGTCAGTTGAAAAACTTTTAAAGATTCTTTGAAAAAGGGGACGGCGAACGGGTGCCGCCGCTTTGAGCGGCTGTATAATGAATGAAGGGAAGCGTGAGATGGTATAATGTGGTATTATCAATTTTTCTGATGCAGTCCTGCGGGGATTAACAAGGGGCATGTCTTACTGTTCTGGATTTTTCTACTTAAAAACGAGAAAAAGTATTTTCAATCGTTCAACACAACTCGTATTGGAATTATATAGTGTCAAGAATTTTCGTAGCTCGATAGGGATACGAATGTTTGCTAAATTCTTTTTGCACGCTGCAATTTGTCGCTCAGTTCAAAAAAAAAGTCGACAAAAAATTGATGTAAACGCTTTGGGCAATTTCAGTTTCCTCAATAAAGATTCATAAAATCACTTGGAGTACATGTATTCTGCACGCGTGCGTGATACGAAAATTAAAAACGATGTGTCTAATTGAATGCAAAACTAGCTTTTGAGTACTTAAACTCATGCGGCTAAATGGTATTTAACGTTAAAGTTTTATGGCTTTTTTCTCTTTGTGTCGGGGCACTTTAGAAACTCGTTAGACAGGCACGGAATTACAGCGTTCTGCATATAACACGCGTAAGTAGATAATAACGGTTCCTTGACATGGTCAGACAATCTATAGTTCCGAAGAGAAAGCCACAGTTTAATAAACGGTAATTATTTCTCGGTCTCCCATAATCAATAGCGGAGAAGCGGTAAAAATAAAAACATAGGGGGATAAAAGAACCTAACCGTAAAGTGAAAAGTACAATAATGAATAAAGGAAAAAAAAGGATTTTCTATAGACTCGAGTGCGCGCGAAAGCGTTATTTATGCTAATTATTGAAAATTACGTTCAAACAGAGTTTTCAAAAATAAAGAGCGCTTACACACGCGCAAACAGACCGGGGAATTTTTATTCGCTTTATATCTGTACTTATGGCAATTTCACAAGGTTGCGGTGTTTATTATTTATTTTCCATTGCCCCAACGCAAAATTACGAGAAACGTTCATTATATTCTTATTTTTATCAAGTAAGTTATTACAGTGTTACTGTACCCTTTGATTTAATTCATTAAAATAAAGTTCGATGATCAGAGATAAACGATTTAGATATTCGAGGAAATGGAATAGAGTTGAATAAACAAAAATCCAGATCTATAAAATACTTCAACTTTATTTATTTGTATAACCTAAGAAAGGCTTCATCGCTTGAAGCCTCTCAAAGTCGACTTTAAACATCTGCGCCTTACATTTGATCACGGTTTTGCTCGCCACTTTTCACTCTCTCGCTCTGCACTCCCTCTCTCTCATTCTTTCTCTTTCTCTCGCTCTCGCTCTCCCTCTTCGTCGAACCGCGCGCTGCCAAAGTCATCGGCGAGTCGCCTCTTTCAAAAAATATACTCCATCGCGGCTCGCACTGACGTAAAACAGATCCTTCACGTTGTGTGCGCGCGTCCGTGTGATTTGAGGTGTGTAGCTCTTGCAGCGCGCGGCGCGCTTCGTACAAATTCGTGGTTTTTCTTCCTTCTCGTCTTCGTATCCTCTCAGTTGTGTGCTCCAGCTCGATAATCGAAACACGAAGAAGAAGTTTCTTTTTCTCCTCTTACATATTGCACAGCATCTCGTACTCGCATTCCACCTGCACGCACAAGAACAATCAGACGTTTAGTTGCTTAAAGTAGTGCCGGCAATAAAGCGTCATCAGCAGTGGAGCTGCGTCGATCGAACACAATAGCGACTCCTCGCCTTCCGTCAATTTCTCCAGCGAGAGCGCGTACTCGCGATCAAAGGCCCCTGCAGGTTGGAAGAAAAGCGTGTGAATTAAAGAATTGCGTATTCTATTGAGGAGATGATTTTCATTTAATTTAGTGAAATTTACTGTACCTTGATCAATATTTCCTCTTCCGAGAACAGTGAACGCCAAGAAGAGGATGTCTCGATAAATAGAGAAAGGTGTTTGTTCGCTGCTACGATTCCTATTACGTTCTAGTGCCACTCTCTTGATCGGTTCGGATAGGTCGTTACGTCTCACATATGTTATCACATTTTGCATGAATCTAGAACACAATGTTTCAAATTTGAACGATTCAACCGTGTCGAGATAAAAATAAAAACCAATGATACTAACGTTCGATCCTCTATGTTGTTCTTCCACTGTATGTACATCGGAAGTCTGTCCATATGCAGCTTCTCGTTGTCCCACAACGTGCGCACGCCTACGTGAGGACAATTAGCTACGAGCGGATCATTCATGGTATCACCTCGATTGAGCCAGAGCTCGGGCAGGTGACTGGTGAGATTGATGCGCTCATAGTACCAGATGAGGTTCCAGTAGACAATCGGATGCTCCTGGATAAACTTGTGTTTGGTAAGGCACGAGTCGCCCTCCTGGCTAAGCACATTCTCGAGCTCCTTGCGAAGCACCAGAGGATTGAGGTAGGGCACAGTGATAGGTTCGGGCAGCTCGCGGGGTTCCTGCAATAGCCCAGCCATCAACGGATCGTGGCTGCTTTCGCCGTCCTCGCATCTGTAGTAAAAAACATACACAGTATAATAATATTAACGAAATATTCTTCTCATCATTGACAAGTACGTTTACGAAAATAGTTATACATACCTATAATCCAAGATGGTAACTGTAAGCAATGGAACGGTTGCCTTATCGCAAAACTGGCATGTGGTATTGAGGTTGGAGTCTTCGGGCTGCCATCCTGCCATGATCTCCTCGTCGTACAGGATGGCTGAGCAGTTATGGCATCGACTGGCACTCGACAGGATCAACTCTACCGCAAAACGTTCCTCCAGTTCCCGAGACCCCTTAGGGTAAAGACACTCGGCAAGTTCGTACAACGAACCCAAATCTGCGCTTACCTCCCCTTTAAAAAGTGTTTAGTTTTGCGTATACATAAACTATGATGAAAATGTTTCGTGCGTGTTTGACCATGCTTATTGGAAATTATTCAATAATATTTCTCTAATAATAATTTGAAGCTAAGTCTAAAACGTTGAGAGTCACAAGTATACATATAATTGTATAACAATAGCGTTAAAAGCTAAGAAAACAGTATAGAAAATCAACTATAAAATCGTAACGTCCAAAGAAAAACTAATCATCTAAAATCTGTTTGATAATAAACTCTACTACTTACCGGCCATTCTAGCTGTCAACTCATTCCGATCCTGCTGCGAACCATCCGTCAGTGAGTCGAGGCTCTCGTGCGATATTCCATAATTCATCCGCTGCTGGTCCCGCTCCTTCAATTTCACCGGTGTACTCGTGGCCGAGATTGCCTCCTTAATCTCATCGAACTTTTTGACAACCGTCGTCGCCGCGGACTTGAGGCTGTTCAGTCCGCCCAGGATGATCTCGTTGGACTTCTTGCCGGTCAGGCTTGACGGACTACGGCAAACAGGCGCAACGTTGACAAGATTTCCAAGAGTCGTGAAGGGCACATTTTATCGTGATGGAATTCGTGACACTAACGTGCACTCTATTATAGAGGTTCAGATATGATTCACTTTCTTGATGTGGGGGGAAAAGTGCGACAAACCTTTCTTGAGTATTATTTTCTAAAAACGATCTCGTGCCGGATATGAATCCGTGAGGATTTTTTTCTTTTCGAATTTTGAATGCAGATCGGGTGTGAGTGGGTGTGAGAGAGCATTTGTTGAGAACGACAGAGAAACGAGTTTAGTTTTGTTAAAGATCAACGTTTACCTGATGTAGCTGGAGAGACTGAGAGATTCGATCAGCTGGTTCGTCGATATGAGGTCCTTGTTTTTGGCAAAGGCGAGTCCTCCGGTCGAGTAACGTCTATATTTCAAAATCATACTCAAGCCAAACGTGCACAAAAATCAAGTAGATAGGGTAGTAGACGACGATGTTGGAATTATCGTAAAATAAAAATTAATCAGCCAAAAAATTAACGCATATTAATATCAAGTTAATGAGTAATTTAAAAACTAAACATCGAATAATCGTAAATAACTAAATAAAAAATAACATTAGCGAATTCAATGAAAAATTCGTGAATCAAGCAAAAGAAAATTAATAAACGCTTAGCATGCCACTAGGTCTAAGTTGTGATGAAAAAGATGTAACATTAAAAATCGTACGTATTGACGAATTCGGTTACCTGGAGGTCCACGGCCAACTAGGAAATTATCCTCTGAGTTGAAATCTTTTAAGACTAAACGCTACTTAGCCTAACTATGATTCATGGTAGAGCAAGATGCTCTATCCTCTTTATATTAAATCAGAGATATATGGTAGAAACCATTTAGGAATTTATCAAACATTTAACAAGAAGCTACATATCTAAACTTTTCAAAGCATATGCACCAAAAAATTATTCAGTCGATTTGCACGGTCTAAGATTGCTATTGGAGCCATTTTACTGTTTTAATAATGCATTAGTATGGAATGCGTTAGCAATGTTGACTGAATATTTTTCATTATGCCATTATAATGTAGGAGATATCAAAATACATTCTACAATAAATTAACACTCAACATTAATTAATATCTACGACAATTTTTAAATATTACAACATAATAAACAATATTTCGTGAAATTTCCGAATGCTTTCCACCAACAGAATCTCTGCCATTTGTAGTGTTCTATTAAACTACTCTTTTATTGCTCCATCTCTCTTACCCGAAGCTGAGCTTGAGACTCGAACCGATGCTTGACAGGCTTGACGTCACACTGTCCTTATTCTGAGCCCAAAGGCTGCCTAGCTCCAGGCGCTCACGTTCACGTTCCTGTTCGGCTTGTTGTACCGAGTGTGGCATCGTCTCACTGCGCTGCAGATGTCCGCCCACGCTCGCGCCTCCTCCGGCTTCCTCCGCTTGGTGGAACGTTGCGCTACGTGGCAGAATATTACTGCAAGAAAAAATGTAAATTTTCATTTATACATAAGAATTTCTTTCTTTCGTTATTAAAGCATTGTTTTTCGCAACGGTATTGTAATTTTCTTCATTGCGTAATAACTCTGCGATCAGTGCAAATACTTTTTTTTTATCAAATTTGAATAACATCTGCATGACAAGTTCTGAATGATAAAGTATGCTAATTTGCGATACGGAAAAACGACAATGAATAATTCATGAGAAATGAGAATGCAAATACTTTTCATTCGCACTACGCACTTGCGAAATAGTAAAGGACCACCAGGTCTGCTGTCCTCGATAGCATTATTCAACACCGTCAGCGTGCTCGTTGAGCAGTTCGAGTCATTTTCCTCGCACGGCGAAACTATCGGCGTATCGTCATTTGCCAGAGCGCCCAGTGGATCGTTTTCGGTGACGGGCGTTCTCACTGGACTCTTCACCGGAGATTCTATGCTTCTAACCAGTCTAGAGTGAAAGAAAAATCATTATTAATATGTATGCATATTTAGAATTGCGTGAAAAAACTAAATCCAGATTTCGAAAAAATATATTTACCGAGGATCACTCGGCGAACGATCAAGAGCCTCTGGTTGCGAACCTGAGAGAATAGCTGTATCCTTGACTATGCTATTTTGCCGAGGAAGATGCTTTTTACCTTTAAGTCCGAACGTTGGGAGATCTGGTATTGAACTACCTTTCAGAGCTGCAGAAAACGAAGAAATTTTAATTACGAACATTACAGCTAAACATATTGTAGACAATTTTTAGTTTTTCATAAATATTTCTTACAATCACTATGTGCAGTCTCGGTGTCCTGTGAATGTGTGCTATCGAGACTTGACCGCGAGACAGCATGCTCCATATTTTGGTTTTTGAGATCGTCGGTTGAGAGCAACGTCTCGTTGTTACAACTCAAGCGTCTTCTAGCGCTCTTCTTTCCAGCTTTTTTGAACAATGCAGCGCCCACAATAACGTTACGCAATTTATTCCACATCAACTGGCTAGAATTCGTCATGTCAGAAGGCCAAGTCGCTTCCAAGACGGCCTGTATATTGATAACAGTTTTAAATACAAGTTTTTAATTAGTGGATCTCCCCCCAATAACTTACTTTGTTATAAAATCCATATGTAAGTGCATTTGGCTGAACACCACTACGTTTCATGTGAAAAAGCAACTTGACGGCAAGTAACGGTTGCCCATAAACTCCACAAAGTTGCATCATTGCCCGATAACAAACCTACGGTAATCATTGAGTATTATTTATTCTTATTTCTCTATTCCATAGTGCAGTATTAAACTTTATAAGTCGTACCTCTTCCATTGGATCTAATCGCAATTTTTGCATCTTTACAAGCAACTCGTAAGCTTGATGCAGTAAATTGGCTGGCTGGCTGGACACCTGCAGCATTGCTGGCAAGTGTAAAAACCATAAACTATAACATGTATTAAGTAAACAGCGCCCCCAACGTTCTGGCTGAGCTGCCTAGAAATTTCATCCGATATTACAAAACAGCAAATAAACAAAATGAAGAAAACATTAAGTATTTTTATCCCCTTACCTGCTTGCGAGCCATTCTCTGCGCTACTTTTATTTCATGTTTCGTTCTACGCGCCATTGGGCTGCCAGGAGCTATGCCGAACGTATTCAATGAAACGTTCCTCAAATGAAAATTCTTTTGGGGACGCATAAGTTTAGAATCTAACTTGAAAGTTTTGTACAGTATGAGAGGGTGATTAGGATCTGGTTCTGGTGGAGGGATGAAAACGGTTCTTTCGCTGTGTTGCGATTCGTCCAATTCCAATAACATAACTACAATTGAAAATAGCAAACATTATACTACATAGACTTAGGCAATATTTTAAATGAATTTATCGCTCACCGTTTTCTTCTTCGACTCTTTCTGTACACTCGTCAAAGAAAGCTAGGCCAGCCATGTCCATGTCAGAGACAAAACTTCGTTCTTCAATGAATCTGTTAAAGGCAAGTCGTTAAAGTATTATAGTAACAATAAAAATGAAAAATCTCATAAACAACGCGTCGTACCTAATGAACATTTGCGTACGAACGAGCATGCTATAAAACTTGGCATGATTCTTATCTCTACTCCTGAGAAAAGCCTGAATATTAAACAGGCTGGTCGGATCAGTGGTCCCCACGGTGGGCGCTTTCGTAATTGGCAACAGATACCCCCTGTACCCCTTTAGTATCAGCGCCATGAATCTCAAAAACGCATCTTGGATCTCCAGCTCGAGTGTTTGCTCCCTCCTCTTCTGCTGGAACTCTTTGTCGACGCTGAAATCTTTATCCTCGACAGTACTTGCACTGCGCTCTTGCATGTGAGCATTGTTGATGGAGACAAGCTTCGAGTGAAGCTTCTCCAGGGAGTTCTTCAGCATACGCGCAGCCTTCTTGGGCAACAGTTTGTTGTTCAAGTGCTTCTTGTCGTCGCAAATAGCGATGTTATTGGTGTCGAGGTTGACGCAGTTGACGTCCGACGGCGGATCGTAGAGATCGAAAAAACGCGAGTCCACGCCTATGAGGAAGGGCAGCGGTGCATGTAGAACCTCGGCGAGACCCAACGGGCAGAGCGGAATATACGGGCACTGCCATTTGAACGGGAATAGAATCATCGCGATGGCCTCGCTTACCGAGGTCAACACGTCTGGACGCAATGAGTGAACGAGGATCTTCTGCTCAGTCAAAATTAGCAAGAGGATCAACATGCAGTTATCGGCTCCTGGAAAGTAAACACAAATCTCATCGTAACGAAAAATTGTTTTTAGAATTTGAAATCGGTATTCATGAATAAAGAATTAGTACATACCCAAATTGATGAGCAGTTGCCGAAAGCTGGCTCCGGACCGGGGAAGAGCCAGATCCTCCGGCTGCGTGAGTATCAGACGATCATGCGAGCTCAGCTGAACGAAGATCCGCGGACGCTGAGGACTGGGAAAAGGTATGTCGCAAAGAAAGTACGAGATATACTTCTCGATAGGCACGTTTTGCGGCTGACGGTTGACCAGGCCGTGCAGAAAAACGAGAAAACGCTCGAAAGTGTCGAAAAATGGCCAGTGAGATAGGATACATATGGACTTGCTTATATTTAAGGACTGAGTGGATGGATCGGTAAACTGGAGTTTTTCCAGCTGAGATTGGTTCAGTTTTTTGAGGATGCCAAACTTCTTGAAGACTTTCTTCTTCAGTTGCGGCTTGGAGGTTATTATCTCGGACGGTTCAGTTGTATCTTCTGGAAATGGCAAAATAATGAAATTCAAATTCAAACTGCCGAAGCATGTATTCTTGTTTTATGCGGTACATACCAGTTTCATTCTCTGGAACTTCTGTATTTTCTGTTATAATTTCATTTTCAATTATACAATTGTCTGGAGGTACGACCTCCTCATAAAAAGTTATTGCAGATCCATAAATTTTCTGTGCAGCATCGGCTACAGTCAAAACGAAAGTTGAAAAAACTGGCTTTGGTTTACTTGCGATTTTTGGCCAACATTCAACAGTTGCTCCCATCGGCAAACAAAACATGGCAACAGAGTTAGGAAAACCAAAGCTATCGTAATCTGTCGTTGGATACTTGTATAAAATCGCAGGCTTGAAAGAAATCAAATTAGCTCGGTTCATTGACTTCTTATAACAAAGGTAAACATCACTACCAAGCATTCCTTTGTTCAAATTTTTAGTTATCACACAGAATGCATGGGGTGGACTCTCTCCTTTGTTTGCTAAAATCACGCACACATCCGTTACAACTAAGGAATTACATGGCATCTTTTTACTTGCTCGACGATAAGTAACAAAAATTCTAGAAGTAGAATTATTAACATTAGCTACTTGGCCAGTTGGTGTTTTCATTACTATTTCTGCATCTTTCATAATACGTTCTTTTCCATCATATATCACACCTAGAAATAAAATCACAAGCCAATAATGCGAATAGTGAAGAAACAAAATTAGCAGTTCCTGAGAAAACGATTTTGCTTACCTATATCAACAAGTGGTGGCTTATCTCTACCTCTACGGTAACATAAATAACACTCTTCGGTCCTTAAACTACCATGATTTAAATCTGCCTTAAAGCCCGTAACAGTGTACTCTAACAAGCAGAATCCTTCGGGACAGATTTCACCGAGAGCTGGAAATATGATAGCTAGGTCGGTGATTGGTGCTTGCAAGTTTGTGTCCTTGACATGGGTTCCCTCTTGACACCAATCCTCCAGCTTCCAGTCATTCTCTCCTTTGTCCTCATTTTCATCTTTCTTTTCAATATCAGGGACTCCTTCGTCTTCATCCTGCGCCGGAAGACCAGCAACAACAAAATAATCTGCCACACGGCGTTCGTCCATTGCAAATCCTCGCTTTAACACCCACTCAGGGTAAGTCTCAGTGTAACAGTATAAAATCTCATGTCGCAATCATGAATAATGACTGCCTCAACTTACATCACACACTAGCAGCAAGAGAAAATCGCCTGATATTTCTGCTCACTCTTATAAAATCCATATCATAGGTCTTTTGTAAATATCTAGGCCTATAAGCAGGTTAGGTGAGGCGATAAAAGGAGCTCCGAAAATTGATTCCCCTCGAGAATCTCGTTTACATCATCGAATACCTCTTCAATGACGTTTACTCATTAAACTCCTTGGTTTTTCAATCATTCTGTCTATCATTATCTTCCTTTTTTCTGGCTCGTTTAAGGCGGAGCAGTCAGCAACATAACCTCAAAGCTCGACGAGCACTGCTCGACAATCCCAGTAGGAGTGGGGAATTCCTCGCCAGGTTCGCGGAATCACTGGCGGCTCCGCTGCGTCACCGAGGCGATACGAGAGGCACTTATTTACGTTTTACAACACTTTTCGGACGCAAGATTTGACGTTTCGGAGCAGCGTGTTTGGAAAAAATATTTTAGTCGAGGATCACTCGATTGTCAATTCGGACGATATTTTAACAGGCGCGGGCGTGTTTTCAATGCTCCGTTTCGTTGAGAACTCACCTGTGCTCTCTTCGCTGCACTTTTTTTGTCGTGTCTTTCGTTGTCTACCCCACTACACCTTTGAATGAACTAAAGTTTTTGTTATAATCTACTGTCTCTCTGTTGCTGCAGACCTCATTCTTTCTCTATTGCTACAATACACGCGCGCTACTACTATGCGCAGGTTTTCGCTCGTAGGAGTAAAATACCAAAGGTTACTCTTCGCAAACAATCTATATATAAAATTGATGCAATATCGTATACACACGTTTCCTGTTTGTTTACAGCTGAAATCAAAACACTTTTCTTTCTCAACAGTAGCTCTTTTCGATTTCTAATTCAAGTTCGTACCTTTTTTATTTGCAAATTTGTTTACAACGATTAAATTTGTTTTTAAAAAATCCTAAGCAAAATTTTCGAATCGTAATAAACCATAAAACTTGAGAAAAACATCGTTTCATAGATGCAACAGTGACGTAAAACAAAACTCTCTTGGAATGTTTTTGTTCTGCATACACTTATAGGTATATACCTATACCTGTCCGTGCGTACTCAACCTTTTTCTACTGAATAATAAACCGCGGTATCTCTCCTAACCTAACCCGCTGTCAATAACAATGACATAACAGAACGTTTGCACTTGCGCCTAGACGCGCAAACATTCAGCCAGCGAAGCGAAGCTCCAATAAGTGCGAGTTGTGCGAGTCAACGTGCCGAAACGGTTTTTGGCTGTCCACTCGCAGTGGGTGTTGGTGACGATTGATTGAAAAATTCATGTGATGTAACCTCTCGGTGCGTACAGTGTATCTTTCTCTCGTCTGTATATACGTCGGCACACGAGAGATCTTTAGTGATCGAGATAATAAACTATGTTATCGTTCTTTCGCAAGCTGTCGATCGGTGGCAAAATACGAGATGGTTTGCTGCCTGATAGCGTCATGGGAACAGCCGAGGATATTGTGAAGGCCAAGAGTCAGAATGAGCTGGTTTCCAAGGACGAGACAGAACTCAAAGAGTCTATTTACGGTACGGATGCACTTTCTCACGATAGCGAACCACCGCTTGTTTTCTGCGCAAAAACCGCAATTGAGATGCTCTGGCGGTGGTTCGAGGTTATGTTGTTATGCGAAAGAACGAAACCAAAGCTTTCTGGAATAATGATATTCTTCTCTATTGCCTGCTTTTTTATTGACAGTTGATTTGCTTCAGATCTACTGCGAACGATAAAAGATCCGGAAAAACCCCAGACTCTAGAGCAGCTAGATGTAGTTTACGAAGACTGCATTGCAATTCAAGAGGCTACACCTGGTGGTGTGACAGTCATTCGAGTTGAGTTCAATCCTACGGTGCCGCATTGCTCCTTAGCTACTCTCATAGGACTCTGCATTAGAGTTAAATTGGAGCGACACTTACTTGCGCTCTTCAAGCTGGATATTTATATTAAGGAAGGTGCTCACTCCACTGAACAAGAAAGTAAGTTGTGTACGCTGCATTTATCAAAGTTTCGAGTTCAATCCAGTTTTACTTGAACGAAACATTCTTTCAGTAAACAAGCAAATTAATGACAAGGAGAGAATCGCAGCAGCTATGGAGAATCCAAATCTGCGAGAACTGGTAGAGAAGTGTATTCAAGAAGAAGAATGATGCATCATCATTTGTTTGTTTTATAAGACTTGTACATAATTTTTAATTGTTATATGAAGACTTTTAAGGTTTAAAGAGATGGTTTTTGTACATATTATCGATCAAATATTTTATAATTAAAAATTTCTAAAATCTGTAACTACTTCATGATTCTTCTTCTTTTTCATTTTTCAAGTCATCAAATGTCATCAGCTGCGATAGTCTTATAGATTCTCTGGCTTCTGCAGGCTCTTCATCTTCGTCCTACGAATATTTACATTTTATTCAGTCATCAAAACTGCAATAAATAGATTTTAAAATTCACTTAAAAAAATCACCGTATAAAATTCAGCCGGATATCGGTATTTGACGGGTTCTTTCACAAGCGATTCTACAGATTCAATTTGTGGCTCTATTATTTCCTTAGATTTATATAAAATTGAATTCGGTAAGAAGCCATTTAGCGGAAGTTTCGAATTTCGGATTAATTCTGTTAAATTCTGTGCGTCGTCAAGTTCATCGACGCTATAGCCTGAGAAAACAAGATATTCATGAAAAACCAACTTGTTAAAACATTGTCAACACCTCGCCAATTCAAACGAAGCGAAAAGTATACATGATAATGTATAGAAAATGTACCAAACAGCATTTGAAAAACACCACGTTCGTTGTAAGTTTTCACTTCCGCTGACTTTGATTGTTGGATATTTTGAAAATCGTAGTCGGGTGTTTCCGCCGCCGGACGTGTCATACTACTCAACAAATCGTTCACGTACTTATCCCAAGTTTCCTTAGTCATGAGAGCTCTATCTTCCACTATTTTCGTTGGCGCGATAAGATGATCTTTTATTCGTTTTATATCTGTAATCGAAAAGTTTACAAGCGAACTTATAACATGTGTATCGAGCGAAAAAAATGCGGCGATTCATTTAGTTTTTTTTAGCAATTTTATCGTCTTCGAGATAAAGTAATTATAAATAACGTTGAGTTTTAAAATTGGAAACCATATATAGTATCAGTGTACAAACTGTAAGAATCATTTTTGTACTTTCAATCATTGCGTCACTCATTGACGTCTATAATATTACAATTATGCTCATAAGGAAAATGATTTTTATACAATTCTTAAATGTATTCCTACTCTGATTAACAGTGTTCTGAATCTATAGTGAGGATATGCATTTTTATTGTACCTTCGTCTCGTTCTTGATAAAGTGCACAAATTTGCTTTTGAATTAAGAGGTCGACTCTTGGATTATCCGAGTTTGTGATATCAATCGAAGCCAAAGGTATGCTACTGATAGGGCGAAGCAGATAATTTCTATCAACAATATCTTCGTAAACTTTGTATTGCAAATCTTCAGAGATTGCGTCCTCGTCATTCTCGTCGAGTAAATCGTTCGCCACTACTTTCGCACGATACTTTGGTGGTAGATCTATAGTAAGATTTAAAAATTAATCAAATTAATGGCAGCTGTTAAGTAATATTGCCGAAATCACAGATTTACAATTTTCATGTGGAATTCTGTAAAGATGTCTTCCAGCACTAAAGACTATGTCGCCTCTGACAGATGAAAATGTTATGCGCGAAGCACAAGTATTTATCACCAGAACCTGGAACATAACGGATTATAGATAAACAGTTTGTCGAATTATGATTATTCTAAAAAGGAAGTATAAATATATCATCAGACAAATCATATTTATTTACTTTAACTAGACAATTTTCTTCATCCCAAATTCTAACAGTGTTATCACGAGATGACGTTGCGCAAAGTGCTAAAGTTTCGGATGTGATCATATCCATTATTGTAGCGGTGTGATCCTTCGAACCGTGATGCTCTAATCGAACTACATGCAGAAAAAAAATCGTATACATAGGTACATTTAAAGTTTACTAAACAAACACTTTGATCTTTACTTCTGTCCGTCGTATTTTCCATAATAACCTGGTGTACTTGACTATGTTCAGAACTATTCGCCATACACAATATTTTTCTAGGATAATAATATATACTTTATTAACGTTAGAAATTCTTTGAAAAATAAGAAGTGACCTGTCTCACAATTCACGTCTGATTCTAATTAATCAAATACTTGCTAATATTTAATTGTTCTGACTCTCACCCCATAAAAGATACATGAGTTATAGGCACAACGAAATGAAGTACGTAGTATAAAGCCAATGGCTTTGCTAAATCGGGGAAAATCCTCCAGACTTTGACGCACCTCTCGCTGCCCAATGAAATCACACGTTTCGAGAAAACAGATGACTTCAATTGTACCACTGATCCTCTGTGAGCCTTTTCCATGATTCTCAATTAATTTAAATTTCAAAAATAACGAGATTAATATATTTTATAATTTTTATTCTCATACTGGACAAACGTATTCAGGCTTTCCAGTGACATCATTTAGAACCATAAGGTTTCCTTCTTCCGTTCCTACGATCACTCGTACGGAAATTGGATAAAAAATTCGTGGTTCTAAAAGAAATCCCCGCTGCATTATTAAATGATACAAAGATTCTATAAAATGTACATAATCATATTGAATATACTTTTTGGATGTCGATCACTGTCACGAATTGTGTCAAAGTATTCGTAAACTGTGATACATGTTACACTGGACGCGTCGTTCACGAATACGTTTCTGTAATAAAAATTGAATTACGATTAATACTATTTCAATATCTTTTTCTAATATACTGTCGAACCTGAATTTCATCGGACAAACGCTGGCATCGCTTATGAGAATTTCGCCAGTTTTCAGTATAATAGTAAACAGCTGTTCTGTATAAAAAAAATATCGATGATATCAGATTATACAAGAGGAAAAAACAAACGAAGCTCATACTTTTATTGCCACTAAACACTGCAGCCACGACATGCAAATCTTCTTCCGGCAATATCTGCAGATTCAGTTGCTTTCCATAAGAAGATAACATTCTCACGCTGTTATCTTCACTAGCAGCTATTACTTTAGTCGGATACATCGGGCAGCTCGTCGACGTCAAACTCCTTGCTTTGGATCTAAATCAAAATCGCGTCCGACTACAATCGCCGCTCTCTACTTAACAGCTCACATATGCATTCGATTGTAATTCACATACGTGAGAGGCGCGAAGAAACAGTAAACCTGGCGCATCGTCAAGTAATCGAGCTTCGTCCCCAGAGTAACAACAGTCGCTGCTTTCTCGTTGATAGCTATCGCTTTTACGCCTTTGAGCTGATCAAACGACTCGATTTTGTCTCGAAAATTACAACTCCAGATTTGAAGCTTGTCACCTCCGTAACTGAGGAAACCACAGATCGATGGATGTGACGTGATCAGCTTCAATTTGCTCGAGTGAGCGCCGACGTGCGACATTATGCATTCGAACTTCAAATTCCATGCCACGACTGTGTAATAACGTTTTTTTTTTTATTTAAAATTTAATATCTTATTTTGAAGAATACTTACCGTTTCCCTGCTGATCTCCTAGGATGATCCACGAACTGGACGCGTGAAAGTGAATAGCAGTTATTGGCGCTTTGGAGGCGTTCGATCGTTTTCCAAGGAATTCTACAGGACCCTCGGATATATTGTCAGTGTCAACTTCGAGCGGCACCAAATAAAGCGTCGTCAAGTAAGAAGCCACCAGTCGTGCCGGTACTATTATATTATATTCTAGACATTAAAAGTTAAGAAACAAAAATAAATATTCACATAAAGTGCTTTAACTTGTAAATCTGACAGACATGAAGTTTGAGGTATCAGCGCGGAACAGTCGAGCTGCCAGGTTGGTCCGAATTCAGGGTCGTTGTAAGTCAGCGCTTTCGACGATTCCAACTCTCGCTCTGTCTGTTCTTTGTCATCGAGCGAATATTTCTTTCTTGCGGAAAATATATAATGACACTCGTGTAAGTAATACAAATCATAAGCTAACTTTCCTCTGATGCCAAATAAAAGTCTGAGAGTCTAATCTATAACTAAACGCATCATTTGGAATGTAATGACAATAATTCTTTCAAAATATTACTGCGCCGCAACGTCTGTAAGATATTCAGCTAATAAAAATATTATAATCTCAGGAGAGGATGGAAGAGAAGCTAGAAAATTATAAGAGATATATAGGGTCGATGCGCAAAAATACCCGCATCTAAAAATCAAATCGCGCGTCATCGCATCTCATCCCAGTGTATATATAACTATATATTATAATAACTCACAGTCGTCTGGTGAGCTCCAACGACGACGATCTCGTTGCGGTTTGGCTCGTGATAGAGAGCCTTTGTGTGAAACTCGTTCTTGAGACATTGAAGCACATCACCGGAGCGCCCGAGAATCCAGATGTGCTCGGCATCTGGCTCGTGACAGACGAGGCAGCCCTGAGATGATGACTTTGATGATGTAGGAAACCACTGTATACGGCTGAAGGTCTGGGTCGGCTCGAGATTAAGAGACGGTTGTAGTAGTTTTCCCTGCATCGAGTAGCGCTGGATCTCGACGCCGCGATCCAGTAGGAGGTATTCCTATACGTGATATAATAGAATGTTTGTTTTGATAGCGGGGATACTTGGGTTTCAAGAAAAAAAATGACAAATTACTTGGGTCTCATCGCAGAAGCACATGTCAACGAAGTGTCTGTGCAACAGCGTCGAAGCAGCTGGTCTCAATCCATGATGAATGTCCAACTCGCGTACCCCCTCGAACACATTCTCATCGAGTCGACTCCTGAAGCGCTCGTTCATTACTCTCAATTTGGCGCGCCAAAAGCACTCATCCCTCCTGTTGGCCATTTTCACGAAAAAAAGCGCGTCTCTTTAGAGCGTTCGATGTCGTCGTTGGTTATACTAGCCGGAGAGGAGGAGGTTAACGACAGCTTGTGCTGCTGTTGCAACTCGTAAGCCAAGTAAATCCAGAATAGAACTTTCATCAGTGCGCACTTGTCGAGGCTGCTCAAACCGCGCGAGATTTCTTCTATTATGTACATTGAATTTTTCTTGGTGTGATTTACTTGTGGTAATATATGGTGTGGTCACTTTTTGGGGGTTAGGTAAATTTTGAGCGAGATCTCTCTGGCCGAAACAATGAAATGTAACTTGTCGAGCTAAATAAACACACGTGTCTTTAGCTTAGTGGTCGACGTGTTTGGTATTCTTAAATTCACGTGACTTATAATAAAAATAATTTTCGGGTTTTCTGTTTAAAGCTTCGAATGATTTTTTTTAATCATCAATTTCTATGATTAATCTATCTATAGAAATTCTTCTATTTCCACTATGATGGAGTTTGACGAGTTTTCCAATAACATCAGCCTCTGCGGTGAAAGGAGGAAATAGGAATATGTAGAGTATAAGCGTGGATTGGAAATGCTTGAGCTTTAAACCCACTGCGAAACATAAAAGTGCAATTTCTTCCTCGCTATTTTCAATAGGAAATATCGAAGAAAAATCAAATAATAAAAATCTCTGATGTTCTCTTATAATAAATATGAATTTCTCTATACGTAAAGAGCTCGCTACTGAAATGCACGTATATAATTACTCTTTAATAATATTAATAAAGAAAACAAACGACCCTCCATGTATTTACATTTTGCCAAGTATTTCCCTGGTGGAATATGCGCTTTCGTCATAAAATAATGAAGCAAAGTTCCGAGAAGCATGCATAATAAACTTCGAGAGGGAAAGCTCGTGCAGCAGCGGGATATTTTCCAACAACTTTTTCTGCGCACAAGCTTTATAACTGCGTCGTTCTAGGCTGATGATGCTAATGTAGGAAAATGCACGAGTGCGGATTTTCGTTCTATAACTGAAGATTCACACGTGAAACGTGAGCTTTCGACTTTGGAAATCCCGTTTAAGTCGCTCGACAAAACATTCGGCTGATGCTTGTATGATGTGTCATCTGTTTACTGATCTATTAAAGAGATACTTTTGTACTGATGCTTATAACCATATATATAATATAGAAATATCGCACTTTCTTCGTTCACTAATCTATTATCTTGAAGCTTTGAGATTTCATATAATTGTGACATGAAAATATTATTGCAACGTATTAATTATACTCAACGAGTCTTGAACGAATTTCGATAATTAATAAAACGCGTCTGCAGAACGCTTAGCGTCCAACGTAAACAAACGTTTCCGCGAGAATTTCCTTAGAACTTTTGCTCGACAAAGTCCAGACTCCTTACACAAACGTTTATACCCTTGCTATATACCAGTCACTATATAAGTGTATATATATATATATATATATATATATTGATTCAGATTGCTTTATTCATCAATTTTGAAGAAAAATCTTGTTGTATAATAAGAGAGTAAACAGCGTTACATAACTATTGTTCTCAAAGCCATATAATAATCCCTTCTCTCGAAGTGAGCGAGTGTATATAATCGAGCTTTCTAAAGGTAATTCAATGAAAAAAAACGAGATAGCAACCCTTATCTATATAGCTTCCGGCTTATGTAACATCGACGTCTTCTGTCTTTCTGTGCCACGTGCGGCGATGATGAGTCTCATCATCGACTAAAAAAAAATATATATATAGTAACGCACGATCGGGATCTTTCACGGGCGCAAGCTTTCGCGTTAATTATCTTGTTAATTAACGCCCTGATAACGCCAAGATGTGATTTGATGGCAACTCAATGCCAATTTGCGTAAGCCGATACTGAAATTCATTTTCGAAGTTGATAATAAGACGCGATAACCTTGAAATCAATTCCGGTGCTGGTGGAAAGTGTTACAATGAATGTTCTGATTGATTTTTCTTTTTTTTCTTTCATAATTTTATTTTATAATCACACGCGCGATAAACGTGCAAAATAAAAAGCTTTGATCGAGTATGATACTAAATATTTGATAATTTGAATTATCACAATCAGAATTGTTCAATTCGCAGTTTTAAATATACTCTCGCTTTAAAAAAATCAACTCCCCTTGCAATCGTCAACTGTTGCAACTTCTTGCAGCCTAATACACAACAAACAGCTATACAAACGTTAGCTCACACCAGCAACGAAAAAAAAAAACAATATATACCTGTATATCAACACAGTCAAAAAAAGCTCTCTCTCATACTATATATTCCCCGCACTTCCGCAATACCATCATCATATATATATACAATAATCCACCTATA
Source organism: Cecidostiba fungosa (assembly GCA_900474305.1). NCBI lineage: Eukaryota > Metazoa > Arthropoda > Insecta > Hymenoptera > Pteromalidae > Cecidostiba > Cecidostiba fungosa. The sequence goes on along the minus strand of UCOJ01000207.1, from coordinate 42,022 downwards.
AAACTCTCAAGGCCTCTCGCGAGACGTCGCATCAGTAAAAAAGCTCGCCGAGCAGCCGGAACGAAAAAAAAACGCTATCCAACCACCACCTGCACCGTTTTTCTCCCCCTCTCCCGGTGACAGTCTTGACTTTGATTTTGGCAAAGAAGAGCCCGGCACTATATACACTCGCGCAATCGGCATTGTTTCTATTTCAGCCTCTGCGCGCGCGAGCTTTCCTCTCCCCGCACTCGCGCGCACGAATTCGCACCGCCGCCAGAAATAGCGAGCGTTATTTTTATCGAGAATTGGAGCGGCGACGATCCGACGCGTTTTTGAATATATACTTAAGAAGCTGTGTGTATGTTGAGGTTCTTATAGGGAGAGGGATTTTTTCTGTTTTTTAGGTGGGGAACACGTTGACGCGCTCGAGTCATGGCCAGAATCGGACCTTGAGGTGTATATGTGTGTGCTTGCAAGCTCCTCTGTATATGTTCTGTGCAATTTTTATTTTTGTTTCATATGAATTTTTCAGCGATTTGGAGAGAAAAATTGTTTATGTATACGATATACACGTGTATATATCGTTAGGATAATTCTTAGAATTTGAAAAGAAAAAAAAATTCGTGGTCATTGTCGTGTTATTTCTTCTGAGAGCTTCGGACAAGAACGTTTCTTTTATTTTTGGACACACGTTGCGGGCGTTTATCTTTCACGCCAATGAACTTTGAAAGAACAGTAGGCAATCAAGAGTTCAACGCTCAATATATACAAACGCGATAATATATATAATTATGAAGGAAAAATCGACGAACAATATGTTGAATTTGATTTGGCGTATACTTGTTTACTCGCGAGAAGCGATAATTATACATCGTTTACGACAGATTGTAAATGACAAAAATTTCGATATCTGAAAGGGCTATATATTCTTATGATCGTAAAATTATTATAAATTATTTCCGGCAATATTCTCGCTTTTTAAAAATACAACGTGTATATATACCGTGCGTTATTAACGTCGGTTCTCGAGTCAGTCGCAATAAAATTTCATTTTCCTGATTCAGTGTTGAGGACGTGACATGTTTTGTATAGCGACATTTTCTGTTGTAGGTATAAGGTCGCGTATAATAATGCTATTGACGAACGCATCCTTGCGGCGACGTTATTGCAGTAAGGCACTTGACATAATTTATTTTGATCTGTATATATAATAGAAATGCTTGATTATACCACAGCAAGGCTGTATAGCTGTATATACGAGTATTTTGAAAACGTATTATTTATCAACAATTAAATAATGAGTCAAATTTTTAATAAACTCGATCTGCCACTGTAGATTGTCTGACCAGTCATGTCGTTACCTAGTGCTGACGTTATGCATTATACATATCCATAATAGCTATATCGAGTTTTACATATAATACTGTTTAAGTAGTTGCAATTTACATTGTAAAATATTAAATATCTTACAGATAGTACCTTTGTATAACTCCTATCTATAGCTAATAAATTAATCTGACCAAGAGGGAATTGATCTTGTTATATAGCTACCGACTACTCAGTTGTTCATTTTGCCAAATACTTGCCTATAGTCGAGCAAAAGTTCGTACACATTCATCAGGACACTTGTTGCATCTACGTTTCACGCGAGCAACTTGTATCTTCTGTCAGATTAGAAAGAAAATTCAATCTTTTTAAAAGTTTGTACATATACAAATTCAAGATTGTATGTAATTTCCCGAAGCTACCCCATGCAAAAATCAAAGCATCCGGAGCAGCTGATATATGATGTTCGTGTAAAAAAAAAAGCGGAATAACCGAGTCAGCAGGTAAACTTGCTTCGTGAACTTCCATCAGCGCAATCGATCAAATTCAAGTCCACGAACTCTTGCTCTTAGGTACCCACGCTCTTCTCTATCGTCGCACGCTGCATAGCATTCGCACAGCTGATGCGACCGCTCTCTATATACATATATATACACACCAGCGACGTCATGTCGCTCGCTCACCCCCCACCAGTTTCACTCTTCGCGCGGCGGCCGTCCGACCGTCCATTCCTTTCCCTTCTCTTCATAGCACTAATAGCTCTCTCGCGCGAGAGACATATTCTACGAGTAGCGTCGAAGCAGCCGAAGCCGCGCGTCTTTTCTTAGTAGTGAAAAAAAGAAATCGCCGCCGCAACCTAATAAGTGTCCGAGCATAAGGTACCTATATACACGAGCAGTTAGGTATAGTTCTCGTCGTCTGCAGCTCCAGCTACTCTGGAAGCTGCGCAACACCCGAATCACACAGACTGGTAGCGACGACTAAGTTGCAGCAGCAGCAACCGCCGAGAGGATGGAAGAGGAGACGGAAATGAGTGTCTCACTGATGAACCGCGTCTACTACGCGGCCAGGGACGGTATGGCCATCACCCTCTACGCTATGCTCAACGACAAGGAGCCCGATTACAGCAACGAACTCATCAGCCAGGTGCGCGATCTACGATATATATCTATATAACTTCTCATTCATATTCCGCTACTTTTGTTGTAACGTTGTGTGCAATCTGGCGCTTCTCTCTTTTATTGATAATAGTGAAACGTTTCTCGTCGCTTTATTTACGCCGATAAGCAGTCGAGATTGCCGCTAACATGGCAGTGTTTACTTTGCGGGACGCGCGGCGGCTTTTCTGTGTATTATACCATTCGGATATCTTCCACTTATACTTTGTACGACGTTTTGTTGCCGCCACGCGCAACAAATTTCTTGCCTCGCAAAGATATTGTGTTTGACAAAGTCCAGGGACATCAGTATGCAAACTTTGACTTTTTTCTCTACTACTTATAGATGAGAAGAAAAAGAAAAGCCTTTTCTATAACTGCTTTGCACAGCACTCGGCGACTCAAATGAGTTCAGTTGGTTAATTGTTATTTATAAATAATCTATTGATAGTTTAGTGCTTCGCCAAATGCAGTGAAATGAATAAGATCGATTACACTGGCCTATAAGTTTCAATTATCACAAACACCATCAGAAGCCAGAATATATTTTGCAAATGCTCGCTACAATCTATTTACAGAATATGAACTTGTTCGACCAAAGAGCCCTTTGAATATTAATATTTGTTCTGCACATTATGTAAATCTATTCTGACTTGAAGATACTTTGTACTAGGAACGTTCTACTTACACTGAATTATTTAGTATATATGCTATATTGATCAGAGTGTAAATGTTGCATGCTTTTGTTCAATCGGATATCTCACGTATACAAGAACTGAGAAAATTATAGTTCTAGTCTGAATTTTTTCAGTCATATTGCTATTTAATACAAGGTAGCTTTAGTTCCTTTTTAAAAAGGGCAGTTCCAGTGTCCTTTGTCTCCACATAAAACAAAGCAAGGTTTGGGGCACGTGTCTTCCAATGAAGAGTTTAAGAGTCTGGCTGCCAGCCAAAATTATTTGCGTTGGGGTCTCCAAACAAAGAAGTTTGAAGATTAAACCCAGAGCTCTTTTTTTATTAGAAAAATCTGCTTTATATTTTTTCTAAACTGCTTTTTTAAATATTAAAATCATCTTTTTTCTCTCGTTTACTATAAAAATAACTAAAATTCCTTTTTTTTTTAATATAACAAAGTGATTAAATTCTTAAACAATTTTTGTTGATTCTAGAATGTAATACAAGAAGATGGCCAATGTTGTTCACCTTTCATTGTGGCTGCAAGATTTGGTCATAACAAAGTTGTCAAAATGCTTTTAGATAAGTTTACGCTAGACATAGAACAAGAAGGAAGAGTAAAATTCGATGGGTATATTATTGAAGGTGCCAGTGCTCTTTGGTGTGCAGCAGGTAAAAACAATTCTGATAAACCGTTTTCTTACAAAATAAATATGTTTTAAAAAATATTGATACTTTTTACAGGTGTAGGGCACTTGAATGTCGTCAAAACACTTGTTAAAGCTGGTGCAAACGTAAATCATCCCACAAAAACGAACTCCACTCCTGTTAGAGCTGCTTGCTTTGATGGAAGACTGGACATAGTAAAATATTTGACAGATCATTCTGCAAATATTCATATTGCCAATAAGCATAACAATACTTGTTTAATGATTGCTGCTTATAAAGGTCATCTTGATATTGTAAGTTATCAAATAAGATATATCAACTTTTATTATCCTTACTATAAAAATGTGCAGAACAATTTATCTTTTCTGTACTTATATCTTTCTTTGCTTTTTTAGGTGAGCTTTCTACTAGAGAATGGAGCAGATCCCAATGAACAAGCTCAGTATGGGGAAACAGCACTGCACTTTGCTGCTGAATGTGGTCACTGCACTATAGTTAAAGAGTTGCTGAAATATGGTTCAAAAATGTCAAAGAACGCAAAAAATATGAGTCCACTAATTTCGGCGGCAGAGCGAGCAAGAGCAGATGTTGTAGATTGTCTTATTGAACATGAAGATGTGAGTAAAGAAGACACGATTGAAGCTTACGAACTTCTCGGTGCTTCGTTTGCAAATGACAAAGACCATTACTGCCTTCAAAAAGCATATACTTATTTACACAAAGCCATGGCCTTAAGGTACAATTATATATTTAATTATTTGAAAGTATACAACCATCTGATGCCTTAATTTTCTTAATGATTATACAATATGATTCTTCAGGTATAGTGATCCAAATAATATTATTAAAAAAAGTCCTGGAGAACCAATAGCGGCGTACGAAAATTGGCGAGAGGCAGAGACTGTACAAAGACTAGAAAGTATAAAAAATAATCATAATGCCATTCACATGGAGTCCCTTACCATAAGGGAAAGAATTTTAGGTTTGCAATTATACAGATAATCTAATAAATTTAGTGGTGACTTAAAACTTTTGATTTTCTATCTCTGAAAATAAATTTGTTAATTTAGGAAGACAAAATCCAGACGTGCCACAACCCGTAATTTATAGAGGAGCAGTTTTTGCAGATAACGCAAGATTTGATAGATGTATAGATTTGTGGTTGCATGCTTTGAATCTTAGACAGATGAATAATATGTCTATTTCAAAGGATCTACTACGGTTTGCTCAAGTACGCCGATATTATCGTAATAACTTTATATGCTTTCGACAATTTGAAATACTAATTTTTAAAATCATTTTTATAGGTATTTTCTCAGATGATTCACGTCGGAGTGGAACTGAAATTCCTGCAAGTATTAAACGTTTTAGAAGCGAGTGTCGTTGAATTAGGAAGAAATAAGAAAAAATTAATTGAGCCAGATCCCAAAGAGGATAGCGACCAATCGGTCCCTGTACGTATTACGTTATCTTTCGTAAGATAAAATTCTAGTAAATACGGCAACGTTTTAATCAATAACAATTAATTATTTTGTTTACAGGAAGAAATAGAATCAAATATAACAATTACACTTTACATATTGACGATATTGACAAAATTAATGAAATTGAACGAAAAAGGCTATGATGAAACCGATATCAAGAGAGCTCATCATTTGGTTCATAAATTATGTGCTCTTCAGGTAACACTAAAAGATGGCCAAACCCTTTTGCATCTTGCAGTAAATGCAGATACCCCAGTTGATGATTTCCACACAAATGACGTTTGCAAGTGGGTTTATAAACTACTGTCATATTTTTTGATGAATACATAAAATATTTTCATTTATAAATAATTTTTATATTTATAATTTTTTTTATTAGATTTCCTTGTGCTGCTACAGCCAAATTACTCATACAATGCGGAGCAGATGTTAATGCCATGGACAATGAAAGAAATACACCCCTACACGTTATTGTTCAATACGAAAAACCAATAAGTGACTTCATGACGTTGCATTCGATTATTTTAGATCTTGTTGATGCTGGTGCACACATGGATACCGTTAATAGTCAAGGAAAAACCCCTTTTGACGCAGCAACTACTGGTAATTATTTTTTCTCTTCCTTTCTGTTTTGCTTAGTATGTTGCATTTTTTCAATATAACGGAGTATGAAACAAATTTTGTTTAGGTGTAGCCGAAATCATTCTTCGAACACAAACCAAATTGTCCTTGAAGTGCATGGCGGCGAAAGCTGTCAAAGCGTATAATCTTTTGTATTGTGGAAATGTCCCACGTTCTCTAGAAAGTTTTATAGAGTTACATGGCCCTGGGTTAAATCAAGGGTGACAGTTCCTTCCCTTGAAATTCGAAAGAAAACTTTCTTAAATGTTCCTCGTTAAAGAAAATTGTACTGATGCCAAAGGAGATTGTAGATAGACTTTTTTGTAATAGATTAAATTAAAAATCTATTTGTATTGCTATGTTAATGTATAAAGATTTAAGTTTTTTTCTAACTATGAAAGGTGTAAAAAGTGTTATAAAATAAAGATTTTATTACGATTTCGAAAACCTTGCGATAAAATGTCTTTTATTTTTAATAACAATTCAAATTATAAACCACAAATAACTGTAGAAAATAATTTTTTTTTCACGAGTCGCATTGTATATATAGTATATAGATATTTAAAATGATAGATTATTTCGTTATAAAGTTTACTTCATGTGTAGAGGAATGAAATGCGATTGACTTATAAAAATATAAAACGGAGAAATTCGTCTCGCATCAATGGAATAAAAGAGGATAATCTGAATATGTATCTCGTAAACGTATAAGAAAGATATCGCTTTCTTCAAATTCGATTTTTCACATCTGACAGTTAAGTATTTTACATTAGACAAACCTTAAGATTATACGCATTAGAGAATATATAATACAAAAATAAGATTGCTAGATAAGAAATTCGTAAACAGGTCGATTGTTTAAATATTAATTAGGTATAAGATGCATTTAAACATGATTTGTAGATGATAACTGTTTAATATGTCGTGCGCCTTGGCACGGGATATCGAAGAACCAGAGCACTATCGGCCGAAATGATAGGAAGCGTGTTATCGCAGTGATGATTCACGAGGTGACTCACACTGTCGAACACTCGATCTTTGGTTCTTACCTGAAACAAGGGTTTTCATTGTCACATCCGGTTTAGATATAAAATGTACACTGTTAAGCATTGAGAATTTGCGATTCTATAAAAATAAATATTTTTATTATATTTTACTTACAATTCCTTCGGGATCAATAAGCAGTAAATGCTTAGGAATTCCATTATTCATTCCCGTAAGAACGTATTGCCCAGGAGAACCTTGAGATTCACGAACTAAAAAGTCTCCATCCTGAACAATAAAATACATTAATGTCAATACTCGCGTATTAGTATTAACATTTTGGAATTCGTAAAAGATAGTTACCCTGTTTAACATTGATTCTGCCTCAGAGCGACTAACGCTTCCATGATACCAAATCTCTTGCTTCAACTGTTGTTTCTGAGACTGAGGACTTAACTTATTCATTTCTGATATGGCTGTACTGAATGGCTCTGTAAATATTTTTGATGCGATACCTAAATTTTATGTCATTTTTTTGGAAATCGGACAAAAATTAATTAATTAACTTACGCATATCAAATGCATCAAAGAAAGTTGCAGGCTCTCTTCGATTGTCTCGATTTGCTGCGATCACAGTATCGTTAACATAATTGTGCTCAGGATTTGTACTCGAAGCTATACTGCCGTCCGAACTTAAATCTATTAAATTCCCTGTTTCTACGAAAACAAATATAATAAATAAATACATAAATAAACCTTTGAAAAATCATTGATTAATGTAAAAATAATAGCTTTTAATAAATAACACGCGCATTTCTAACTTATTTTTGTTTCGGCAGAAATTAGCTCTTGTAATCTAATAAAAGTTGTAATAACTATAAATATATTTAACATAAATAAATGTTTAAGAACACAATAAAATAACGAAATTAGTTTTAACGGAAGAATTGTGAAAAAAATGTAGAAGTCCCGTTTAGTATTAAAGATCTACGCTCATATCTAAACCGGAAATCCGATATAATCATAATAAGGGAAATACCAGGCCACTGTTGCATTGGTCTTCCGCTCTTTCCAACGGGATCAGGAAGAGGTGTATTTTGTATGCTACTACATGCTGCCCCACTGCTGTTTGAGCCGGAGTGGTGGTGTTTTAAATTTGGTAAGGTTGCTGAACAAACTGGTAGAGGTGGCACTGGGGGTGGTCCAATATCCGGCGGGACTTTACCAGGTAAATCGTTGTAATAATCTCGATCTGCTTCTCTTAAGCCGTTTAGTGTAGGACTGGAGAGAAAAGAATGTACGTTTATTTCGTGTAATAAATTTGTCTCTATGCACTGAAAAATACTTACTGTAAGGAAGACGGTTTTGTGAGAAATTCTTTGAAACGTAATTCGAAAGCTTGACCAATAGTAGAAATAACATCTTGTGCTAGGCCTCCTCCACACTCTAATACATAACAAGCTCTCCAGTCTTGCATATTTTTGGCAACATAGGCCACAAAGTCTAAAATTTCCTGCAACAAGATAATCGCTTAAGTTGAAATTGTTACTAAATTTCGTGCACACTTAATTTAAAAAAATTGTTAGACATACAGTATCACCACCAGATGCAAATGATATACGTGGCATTTCATGTTTTGCTATGACTTGACCTGTTTCCAGAACAGTTAATGCAAGGCTACAACTGCTGATTGTCAAATTAATGTTTGATCCAGCATGATCCATGCACGGTTTAACTGCGATAGCTTTTAAAACTTTTCTATCAACCTATTTAAAAATTAAAAAAACATTGAAACACTTGTGTAAATACTCTTGATTCATTTTATTGATAAAAATGGTAATGTGATTCCTTACCCTTCTTTTTTTATCAGCAGATTTCAGTCCAGCTGCTTCACAAACTCTGTTTATGCATTCCCTAAGAGAATACAGTTCATTTAAAATACATCTCTTTGCATAAATTGAATAAAGAGATTGAATGAAATTTTTATATGATATACGTACTTTGCTACACACGATCTAGTCTCGAAATCTAAACTTTTCATCGATGTATAAACTTCTAAACAGCCAATGTACTGAAAAATCAATAAGCATTATATGTATATTTATTTTGTCAACAGAAATAAAGATGTAAAGCAAAAACTTACTCGAACTGCATACGTTATTCCTTCTTTGCTGACAAGATGGTCAGGGTGAAGCCAACCTCTTGCAGGTTTACTTATAAAACTTCCTCCTCCAGTTGCCATTGCGATATTTACATTACTGCAATAAATAAGCCAATGTTTTACTGCATATTTTAACAATTAAATTTGTATAATAATAAATTTGAAGCGTACAAACTGTGTATACATTAAATAATAAACGTGCAAAAAATTATTTTACAAATAGCCAAAGACATATCTACATCCTGAATCACGCACAGTCTCTAATAATAAATGCAAGTAGGTAAACAAACAAAAGCAAAGGAAAGAAACTGCCTGCAAGTAACTGCAGCTGCAGCGGAATGTAACGCTGCACAATCCCGACTATACATCAAGCCCGTATAATTAACCTTAAAAGTCCGAAATAGTCATTTCGAAGCAGAGAAAGGGAAATTCTTTCATTAATTACCTACCTGTACAGGCCTCCGAGTAATTGTTCCCCCTGCGATTGCGAAGTTCCTCGGTAGGAGAAGCATGCGTCATGCTTTCCGAGCAATTTAATTGGAATGCCGTCTCTCAATTATACCTGTGCTTTTCATCTCGTAACTATTTTGTCAAGCACTTTGCGTATGTATACACTGGAATTACGCTGTTCGCCTCGTCTCCGTCGCACAAGACGCTCTGCGTCTCGATGCCCGCACTTGAGATGTTCACTTCACTGTTCACTCTCTGATGCAGGAGTAGCGTTGATAAAATATGCTGAAAACATTGTGCGGAAACAACGTCGTGCGCTGCGCCTCGACTGCAAAGAGTGCAATATATATAGGTATACTTATACGTACGACTATATATACGGTATAGGCTGCTCCGAAACTAACTAACGCAGGTCTAGCGCCTCTGATGGTGGACACTCGGAGTGTCGTCGATAACTGGGGATTGAACGATATCGCGATATCGGGGAGCGGGAGGACAGCGGCTTGATATTATAACTAACCTGGCGTGAATGAAAACTCCCTTTCTCTTGGAAAAACGATGATTGGTCCACGGATTCTGCGTATATGCAAAATGCTACTACGTCTTGATGTGCGAGAGTTCGAGCTTATTGGAGAGAGATATTTGGGGAAAGGACTTCAATGACTATGATTGCCAAGAAGTGTAGACTTTTTGTGATTCTAAAAAATTATATTAAACAAAAAAAAAATAATAATTTATTGATGATTCATCGTAATCTGGGTATCGGGGTCTATGTAAAACTTGAATGAAATTTTCTCATTTTAAATTAAATGCAAAATTATGTCATGCAAGCTGATTCATTACTTTGTTTTGTTATATTTTTAAAATATAATGTAGTAAATAATAAGTACGTTCAATACTCGCATTGTACAACAATGGTGCATGATGCTGACTTCAAGTAAGTACTGCCATTGTGGAAGTTCTATTTATGCTGTATTAAATGTAATAGGACTTTATACACGTGACATTTTTTTTACTCCGCGTATACATTATTAATACGACAAACAAATCGATAAGAAAAACATTAAAACAAAATTGTTGGTTTTTATATAATATTTCTATATACACTACCTATATTTTATATTGAAATACCCATAATGTGTTGTTATTCCAAAAAAATAATTCTAAGTAATATTATTAGTAATTGTAAATTGTATCAATTTTTGCAATTTAAAACCATAACATTTTACTTCCTGAGTACACAACCCTGTACTAAATATGTTGTAAAATAACTGAAGCTTTAATATTGTTTACCGGAAAAATGACAAACGAAAACAAAAGCACCTAAATATTTGGAATGTTTCGAATATTGCAGATAACTAAAAAAAACTTGACTCTCGCAGTGCGTATTCGTCCGCCTCGCAAAAGACAAAACTAGTATTAATATTATTACTAACGAAATTAGTAACAAAAAATCTAAGAATTTTCAAATTTCAAAGATCACAAGTACTGTAAAATACCCAGTATAATAGTGCTTTAAAAAGATATAATACACTTTCATCGCGTCTGCAGTATCTTACTCGTCGCGGCATCAGCAATTCAGCAGCGGCGGATCCCTCTGCTATACATACTATACTACAAAACATCAACGTCCATCACGCGCATGCACGCGAAAGCAGAGCCACAGCTAGCCGCCGATCCGAGCGCAGTCTGTGCACGTAGTCGTCGTGTCTCCTCGCCGCCGCCGCCGCGTCCTTTGACACGCTTGTATAACCGTGAGGTGCGATAAACATCGGCTTTCCTTCAATTCGAGCAGTCATCAGCCCGAGGAGGCGTAGCAGCACCCGAGGACGAGAACTACCAGGACGAGACTCTCGAATCCAAGAAGAAGAAACTTTTCAGCCCGAAAGTAGATAGTGCACATAGCGCCAGCTCTCGAGAGCCGCGGAGACGCACGATGCCAAGTGTCGTCGGCGGCGCGGGTCCGGGAGCCGCAGGAGAAGAACCAGCAGTCGCATCTGCCTCCGCGTTGGGCATTTAGCGGCCGCACCAAGTGCAACTTCCAGCCTCGTGGTTTCGCCATCCTCAGCCTCTTCACCTACAGAGAGACAGATAGAAGTCTAGCTAGACACAGTGCCGAGTGTGCAGAAGAATACCATACAATATCCAGTAGCTGATATACATATCTACGCAACGCGCGCTTGCTTCTGTGAGGTCGACTTTTTTGCGGCGGAGGATATACTAATACACTGCCCCGGGACCACCAGCTCTAGACGACAAGTGTCAAGACACCCGACTACACCTTCGCCTCGGCCTTATGCCTGTCCTAAGGTAAGTCAGACCCCATCGAGTGAGTGCGATTTCGAGCGCTTTGCTTTTGCCGTGCACGACAGTTGTTTATAGTATCGTATATACTTACATAGTAGGCCGTGTTGCAGTGATTTGCTTGGCTCGCGCGCCAGATCTGCCCTCACATAACCTGTTCCCGCGGTCGTTTCGCTGCTTCTTAGACTTCGTGACTCGTGCATGCGGAAAGCCTCCGGTGTGTGATTTTGCAGGGACTCTTGATGCTTGCTTCTGCTAATGCTTCGTGACTATCGGAGGCCGACCGCTGTACTTTTGAAGGATTATATAGCAGATGGCATTTATACTCTTATCGCGACGCTTTACTTGATGGGGTGGTCACTTGTTTCATCAAATTTCTGGTCGATGTCTTTGTGAGCAATATTTTCATGCACCACTGAATCTTTTGAGCTTCTGCTTGATTGTAATACCAGCTGTACTCATCTTGACTGAGGGCAACAAGTATTACAGATAGAATAGGACGTTTTGTATTGTTCCATCAAAATAATATAGTGTTGTTTGTGATGGATATTTGTTGTCACTTATCGCATGCTTCTCAATTGTAGCTTGTCTTTTGTTACATTTGTTGCAGAGTTTGGAAGGTATTTTAAAGCCGTAACCAGGTAGTTTTATATATCTGACATTTGCGATCGCTCAACCGACAAGATGTCAGAAATTGTCTACCCGCAAGGGTGCAGACCCGTTACAGATGATCTTGGTCCTGATGAGCTTATTAGAAGGCTCAAGGTAAATCTTCAATTTTATTAACGATCAATATCAATATTTAAAGGTACAAAATGCCAGTGAGTAATAGAGTAGGATAAATGGTGCTCCATACTATACCATAGCATTGTAATAGTTTTGAATATTGGTATTACCAGTCTTTATCTATTATGCACCTTTCAAAGAATTTATGGAATATAATTAACAAATATATTTTTTTATCTCAGACACTTGCACATACTCTGCAAGCAATGGGCCAAGATGAGGGAATGTATCAACAATATATTCCTTTAGCCCTGCATTTAGCAGAAGATTGTTTTTTACAACATCAGAGCAAAGATGTGCAACTGCTTATCGCATGTTGCATAGCCGATGTACTAAGAGTATATGCTCCAGAGGCTCCTTATAAAGATGCTGACCAAGTGAGTTTAGCAGTTTTAAATTGATGTATAAAATAATACCTTCATATTTTCTATCATTTATTAAAATTACAGGTTAAGACAATTTTCTTCTTCCTAATCAAACAATTGGCTGGTCTAAAAGATCCCAAAGATCCAGCTTTCAAAAGATATTTTTATCTTCTTGAAAACTTGGCTTATGTTAAGTCTTTTAACATGTGTTTTGAGCTTGAAGATTGTCAAGAAATATTTTGTGCTCTATTCTCATTGATGTTTAAAATTGTCAAGTATGTATAATTCATCACTAATTGAGAATTATTATTCTTTTTTATTTAACCAATCTATTCTAAATAAATATCTTTCTGTTTTAGTGATGAGCACTCTAGCAAAGTTAAAAGTTTTATGCTTGATGTGTTGTGCCCACTTATTACTGAATCTGACATTGTCAGTAATGAACTTTTGGATATCATTTTAATCAACATTGTCGAGCCAAATAAGACTCAAAGAAAAAATGCTTATGCCCTTGCTAAGGAACTTATTGTAAAGTGTAGTGATACTTTAGAAGCATACATTCAAGGGGTAAGTTAAACATCTTTTAGGCAGAAACATCTTTTATTCTAAATTTGATAATTAGTTAATTTCATATAATTATCTAATACAATTTTGTATTTAATTATAGTTCTTCAATATTGTGCTTATATTGGGAAAAATGGAAAAGAACTTGCAAATCTGTACTAAAGTATATGATTTGATTTACGAATTGAATCATATTTGCCCAAGCGTTCTGATATCCGTCCTTCCACAACTTGAATGCAAACTGAAATCTCCAAACGAAGTAGAGCGTCTTGGAGCTGTAGCTCTTCTTGCTCGTATGTTCTCCGAGAAAGGTTCTCAGCTCGCAGTACAAAATCAGCAACTTTGGCGAGCTTTTCTTGGACGATTCAACGATATCAGCGTGTCGATACGCACTAAGTGCGTGCAATACTCTATGCATTTTCTGCTAAATCATCCGGAGCTCAGGAAAGACATCACCGACACTCTAAAGATGAGGCAGCATGACGCAGACGAGAACGTAAGGTACGAGGTTGTAATGGCAATTGTGACAACGGCGCGCAAGGATTTCGAAGTAGTGTCGGACAGTGAGGATTTGCTAGAATTCGTGAAAGAGCGAACACTGGATAAGAAATTCAAGATCAGGAGGGAAGCCATGTCGGGTCTCGCAATGATATATAAAAAACATTTGAACGACGCAGATGTGCCACAAGCAACGAAAAAGGCTGTGACTTGGATCAAGGACAAGATCCTGCATGGTTACTACATGTCGGGAATGGAAGACAGGTTGCTGGTGGAGAGACTGCTCAACACGTGCCTAGTGCCTTATCAATCACCTGCAGAGGATAGGATGAAGAAATTGTATCACTTGCTGGGTACGATAGATGACTACGCATCTAAAGCTTTTGTTGAGCTCCAGAAGCATCAATTAGCGTAAGTTGTATAAAAATTGTTTGATTCACTTATTTTTTTATTATGGAAGTATTTTTATCTACTATACTACCAAAAAAGAAGTTTTGTTATATAATCACTTAATGGTTTTATTCCATACAGATTAAAATCTAAAAAATTTTAAAAAATCCCTTAACTTCTCATCAAGTTTTACTAAGTTAAAAATGTCGTTTAGCATAATAAAGTATTTACCTATGTTTATACTACAAATGTTATTGGATGTTTAATGACCTTGTATCTTTGCATTGGTTTAATGATAATTTATGAAATGTAGACTAATTTTCAATTGCTGGATTGAGATGTTTTGTAATTTTATCATATTCCCATATTTAAAAAAATTTAAATACATCTTTAAAATTTTCTTCCGTTTACAATTGAACAATTATATTTGATTAAAATTTTAGTAAATGCTTTCATTTTAAAATTTTTATGTTTCTAAAAAAATTCGTTATATTTTTGTCTAAATTTTTATGTTTATCTGTTAAAATTTAAGTGTAAGAAGATCAGTTTCGGAGTGGATTGAAATAATCAAAAGAACAGAATCAGCAGCAGCTCCCGAGTTAACAGCAAAGATTTCGCAAATTTCTCGTTTCTTGCCCGATCCTATGAAGGTGCAGGAATTCCTTCAAAAGTTTAGTGCACACCTGAAAAAAGATCCAGCGCTTATGCAAGGCATGGAAACGATATTGCAGCCGACAGTATCATGCAAAGATTGCGCTGATGCTATTAGTGCAGTACTCAAGAAGTTAGGTCAACCTGTTATGACCAATCTTTACTATAATACTATAAAAATGCTTCTAGAGAGAGTTAGTTCAGTCATGATTGATGAAGAAGCTATAAGAGTAAGATAACATTAACTAATATTATTTAATTAGACAAGGGCAGTTTTCGTTCACTTTTAACTTTTATGAAATTTATTATAAAATTAGATCATTTTATTTCAACCAAATAAATATTACTACCTTATAAGTAAACAAATGTGCCCTTATCTATTTTCTCATTAATGAACAATGATTTTTAATATTTATGTTCTTAATAGGTGTTAATAGGATACGTATTAGATTGCTTAAAAGGTGGAAACGTAATTGAAGAAGTTGGTTTAAATCCAAATAATGCTGGTGAAAAAGGACTTAGATTATTACTGGTAAGGAAAAGTGTAATGTGATTGTGTCGAAAACTTTTTTCATTATTTTAACAAAATATGTTTTCTTACATAGATGCTGTCTTTCGTGTTTGCACCACATTTCTTACACAACGATATTCTGCTCCAGCTTGTCCAACTTTTAGAGTTGGATGATGAAATGGTCGCACCTCTCGTTCTTTCAATATTCACATTCTTAGGAAAGTACAGACCGCTCTGTGATGTCTCATCAGAGATCATGGATCAGTTAGTACCGATATGCAAAAATTTTGCCGAGTGCGGAACGCCAAAACAGGCCAAGCAAGCCATTAGGTGTTTATTCATTAATATGGCCAATAGTCATGATACTATTTTCCCGGAAATCATTGACAAAATAAAAAATTCGCTCTCGCCTACCTCCGAGTATTATCGGACAGCCATTGTTGCACTTGGACATATTGCATACAATTTACCTGAGAAATATCACCTTCAAATTAAAAATATGGTTTCTCGAAAAGTAAGAATGATTTCTTAGTATTTATTTCAGGGTCAATTAAATCTTAAAATAGTATTAACTTATGATATATGACTATTTTTCAGATTGTGAAGGAACTTTTAGTGAAAGAAAGTACCGAACAACAAAGTGAAAATGACGCGGAATGGTGTAGGGAAGAAGAACTGCCTGAAGAAACTCGCTGTAGGCTAGAAGGATTAAAATGCATGGCTCGATGGCTTTTGGGTCTCAAAAATGATACCCTCTCCGCGCAGAAAACATTTAGAATGCTGAATGCATTCATAGTAAATAAAGGAGACTTACTACAGCAAGGTCGTCTTAGTAAATCAGAAATGAGTTGGCTCCGTCTTCAAGCGGGATGTTCTATGCTCAAAATCTGTGAACAAAAAGGCGTTGGTGACCAATTTACAGCAGAACAATTTTACAATTTGTCTCAGCTCATGGTGGTCTGTATATATTTACCTTAATAATAATATCAGCACGTTAAAATAAATACTGATCTTTATATAATTTTTAGGACGAGGTTTATCAAGTTAGGGAAGCCTTCAGTAACAAACTACACAAAGGCCTTGGTAGAGGAATACCGCATAAATGTTTACCTTTAGATTTTATGGGGTATTATGCTTTAGCTGGTAAGGAGCAAAACAAAAAACTAAAGCAGGTAATGAAAACTTATATGCAAACCGATATCAACAAAAGAAGAGATTATCTTAAAACAATGTCTATGACAGTCGTGGAACGTGCTATGGGTCAAGGTAAAATTCAAAGTTTGTATTTTAGGGAATGCGTAATAAAGCGCGCACGTCATTTTTAAATTTATTAATTAATTTATGATGATTATTTTTTAGGTAAACTTCCTCACATTTTACCTGACTACATGTTAGTGTTTGCAGTTCCTATTCTTGCACATGATCCCGAATTCACGAGTCATACGTCAATTAGCCAATTGAAAGTCATACAACAATGTCTGTGGTTCATTTTGGAACCTTTAATAACTAAAAATGAGTACTATTGCTATGGATTTTATAAAAATCTTATAGAGCGAATGAAAAATCACAAAGACGCCTGGAAACCTGATGATGAAGAAATGAATTATGTAAGTCTTGAAAGAAAAATCTTTGAATAAGATTCAAGTATTTCATAAGATCAAAATATTTCATAATTGAATGGTTATATTTATTTACACTTGTTCAGAAATTATGGGCCGTTTGTGACATGGCAATGAACGTTATTTTTACAAAGACGACAAACTTCGACATGAAGGAATTCCCAAGTGACACACGGATACCTACGATGTATTTTAAAAGAACCGATGAAATCTTCTTGAACACAAAGAACTATCTACCCGCTGAGCTACAAATCAACATGAACAATCCAAAAGGAAAGGGAGCGCCTATGAATTCACTAACAAACGAGAGGCCTGCGAGGAAAACGAAGGCAAAACAAAAAGAAATGGGTATTGGACCAAACGAAACGGATGCAAGGGTAAGAATCAATTTGAAATTTTTTATTTAAAAATCAGTGGGATGGCGTGAACCAATCAATGAACGAACGAGTGTAAACTTGAGCTCAAAATTATCGAATGAACTGCATTGCAGTACTTGTAATAACATTGTGATTTTTTTTAAGTTCTTTCTCTTTTAATTCGATTGTTTTTTTTTTAAGTTTGTTAATGCATTTTTTTATATTCAAAATAGAGATTTGAACTATTTATTGCAAAAAGGGGCACAACGGCATTTAAATAAAATTATTTAAATGTGATTATAAGTATGTAAAATAATTCTATGAATATATTTTTTCTATTTTTTGCCATAATTAGTCTAACACCATTTATAACATTAACAACTATTCCTTTCATGTTTTCACAAACATAACAAAAAGCCTATGCAAATAATCGTTTTACATACAGATTCCTAATTTAATGAGACCAATGAATAATTTAATTGAAAATTGAAAATTCAAATTTAATAAGTGCATCGAAAATTTCTATAGTATATTTGATGTGGCGAAGTAAATTTTTTTTATATAAAACACTTATTTTACTATGACTGGATATTACTTTGTATTTTTACTGCATTTTCGAAATTATCTTCATGCAATCAATACAAAAACTAATTATTGCTCTTGTCAAACAAATTTTTTCTTCTAATCTGTCTAGATAATGTTAATATGATTTGTCTTTGGTATTGGTATCTAAATTCTGTTTTTATTTACCTTCTTTTGTATTTTATACGTATAATTTAGCATTTTAGTTACATTTGTTTTATTCATTGGCATTCAACCAAAAGCACTATTTGTTCACTCATTGGTCAGTTTACCCTTTTCCCATTCAATTAATCAAAGTACACGAAATTCATTGAAAAGTATCAACTTTTTCATGAAAATTTGCAATCTAACAATGCGAGCCCCTTGAGCAATCATAATTGTTATTTCAAGCTGCATGTTGGCGCAATGGAATGTATTGATGCTCAGGTAACGGCACTATCACTTGATGTATGTTATTGACGTCAAACTTTTCGTTGTTAAAATTGTTGTAATTTAGTTGCATGTATATCAAAAGAATTACAGATTTAATATTGGTACTTTTTTATAGCCTGCAGAAGCATCCGAAACTAGAATTCACCTTCCGGGCTTAGTCGAAGAAGTAAGTAGAACAAATCATCATTTTGATAAATAAAAGATTTTTTTATAGAAAAATTAACAGAATGCAATTAATCAAATATACTCACTATATTTTAGAGTGAAGAACCACCAGAAAAGAAACCACACAAGGAAACAGAAAAAGTGAGTAAATAAGTGTGTAAATGAACTGTTCACAATAAACAAAGGAGAGAAGTTACAAAGTGAAAGAAAATATCGAAGAAGAAGGTGTGATAACTCTATTATACGAACATTACGTGAACATCTCGCTCACTAGAAACAGATTATTTTGATTATGTACAAGAGTTGATAATATACCCGAGTCGTTCGCGTATTTCTAGATGAAGAAAAAGAAAAAAAACCCTAGTATGTAATATTACAATGAGATGATGACGTGAAACTAATTGACGCAAGTTGAAGTACTTTGGTGGCAGGTAGTAGATCAATGTGGCTGCCAAATATCTGAACTCTTATGAGATTAAATGGCGCTTCGTAATATCTGTATAAAAAGCACTCGACGTTAAATTATCTTTCATAGACCCTTGGTGATAGATTCGCGTCGAATCGTATACCGAGTTTATTAATGAGACTCAATAACCCTGGTTAGAAAATTCTATTTATTAGAACTAGAAACAATTTAAAAAAGTAGATTAAATTATTTTCGATGTAAGTGGTGATTGATTACTGCGATTAATGAATTTTAATTTATATTTGTATATTACTAATTTAATGATTCGTTAATCGCAGATAGCAAACAAAATAAGTTACGATATTGAAAAAACTTAACTACCTAGTTGAAAAATTAAAATTACAATAGTTCAGGATGATTGAATCCTACTACATATAATTTACAATACAAAAAAGAAACATAATATCAGTAATAGGATGCAATTATTCTAAATCATTCGCATCTTCAGTAATTGTAATTTATTTTGTTTAATCATTGAAAAATCGTCATACACTAAACTCTACGGAAACCCGTTTAACGATATTACAATTGTTTTTAATTCTAATTTCTAACCAGGGTACGGCATACAATTCAAGTTTTTGTACAAGTAAGCCTGTTTTTCCAATGTTCATCTGACATTCCTTGTGTCGTTCAGTCTTAATTTATATATGAAGAGAAATAAAAATTAAAATGAATTTCTTTGAAGCGTGTATAATTGTAATCCCAAGCCTTTTTTCTATTAAAATCGGTATTTATTTAGAATAAATAATTATTTTCACCTTGTAAAATCTCGTATGGATAACTACAAAAATGTTGACGGTTAAGTTTGTGCTATTTATCCAGTTATTTTTGCTAGGGTGTATAATAAATTTACGTCATATTTTTAAGAGTAACTAGTGGAATGGCACAAAGATATCAGATGCTTTAGGCTCATAAAACTGTATATTTTGAGATCATATAAAAAATCGCATTATTTTGGCAATCTAAAGTTGATTGTATCTAAAACCTTTTTATAAACATTGATTATTACAATTAATGGAAAGTAATCTAAGCAGCGTAATACTTTTTCATAAAGAGGCGTTTATTTTCATTTAAATAATTATATTTCATGTTAATATAAATAAAGAAGTTCAACTTGGCTATCGAACGGCATGTTCATTATCCGTTAATTGTCTGTTATGTTATATGTAAAAGATTATTTAAAAATTCTAAATTATATACTAGAAAAAACCTATTTGGAAGTTAAGGGTTTGAAATTAATTAATTAACCTTATAATACGACTTAAATACTTTTTAATAATAATAAATAATTATTATTCCCGCTGCGCGAGGTTATTCTTGCTGTTCGATTGCCGATTTGGAAGTATTATTATTAAATAGTCGTATACCGTCGTTGTGTTTATTCCAAAATAGTTTTCAGTTCATTGTTCTTCATCATCTAATCTTATTTAGGCTAAATTAAGTATCAAATCAATTTTTCTTTAGTAGCGTACTCATTCAATATTCACTATTTATAAATGGTGATATGAAAAGAGAAAAAATGAATTTGATTGCTGCTTTGGATTAATTTAAATATTTTTATGCGGGCCTAGTTCTTATACATTTGTTTGTGGTATCAATATAATTATAATTACTATTATTATTAATATTATTATTATAAAAGTGTGTTTGAATATACGAAAGATTTGTAAAAGGTGCGCTAGCTCTATGAGTGAAAATTGTTGCGAATGATGACGATTGGTTCAAATTATAGTATAAATATAATTATAATAATGAGAAAAAAAACTAAAATCTTACTTCCCTTTCACTGAAATTATAGTACTATGCTTCTTTACAATTTCCATTTTTGCATTCCGTTATTAATATAATTTGTCATTTTTGTACGAGAATTGATCAATTTTATACTGCAAAGTGAATCATTTATTCATTATTCATAACTTAATTCCTTCTACAAATAATATTTTATTCATTCAAGATAAACATATCAGTTCAATTGTAATTGATCATGGTACTGATATTTCTTTGTGTAGTGGCAGTATTTTATCGATTAAACATATTCCCAAAAATTATAGATTCTTTTAGTCAGTGCTATTTATCTCTAGAGAAGAGACACAAGTATTGTACTGGATCTATAATAAAATCAGATAAAGTAACACTTTTAATTGCAATTATAAGTTTTTCTCTTTTTTTGCGCACTTAATTAATCCATTTTCTATAAAAATGCCAAACGAAAAAATCAGAACATAATTTTATTGATCAATTGATTTATTTCGAAATTTATATTACAAAAGGATTTCTGGGCCTATAATTAATTTAAATCATCGTTTCTTAAATGATTTTTTAAGACCAGGCTTTCCACCTGCTTTTCCGCCATGTTTGCCGCCAGATTTTCCTCCAAAAGATTTACCTTTGTTAAAACTTTTTTGTTTTTTCTTGTCGTTTGCTCTAGAAAAGTAATAAAACAGTAAAAAATCATGATCATTTCAAAATCTATTATTAATAAATATTCCCACTTACTCATATCGCATTCGTTTGACTCCCTTTCGACTAGTATCCGTTAAGTCATTAGCAAACGAAGAGCCCTTACGTTTGTTTGCTAATAAAAAGAGATACATTGTTATAAAATTTACAATAATAGAAATTTTAAACTTGTCTATCGACTAAGTAAATACCTTTCTGTTTTTGGGCATTTAGAGTTTCTCCATCATCTGTGCACGTTCTGATTTTCTTCAATTTATTGTTCCTCTTTGACATTCTTGCTTGATATGCAGCGACTTTGTTTAATTCTTTCATCGCCCTCTCTTCCGCTGGATCTAATCGCGGAGTTTTCTTTTTAGCCTTTTTCACTTTTTCTTCTACAATGTTTAAAGCTTGTTTTTCCTTTTTATTCTTTGACTTCGGATCTTTATCCTGTTTTTCTGTTAGCGTTAATTTTTCTGGAAGCCAACATTATTATTACAAATTCAGTATACAAGTTGCATATATATTTGTACATATTTAAGAATGAAACCATTATTACCTTTTTCAGATTGTCTCTCTTTCTTAGTCTGGAACCAAGATCGCTGATCCTTGGAATCAGACTCCTTCAGCATATTTTCAGCTCTGTTAGCTTGGTTCTCTATTTTCGCTATCTCGCGATCTTGCCTTTCTTCTTCCAATATGTTCTCCACGTCATCCTCTATCGATTGTAGTTTCTTATTATACTTTTCGATTATGTCTGGTGGAATAATACGATTTTTTACTGGATTTTTAGCTTGCTTTATTACTTCCTTCACTAGGGAACGTTCTTGTTCACCAGCTAATGACACAGATACTCCCCCACGACCAGCTCTTGCTGTTCGTCCCACTCTGTGGTATAAAATTTAATTTTAAAGTGATCATTTTTAAATTGTTATTTAAAATTTTTAAATGCAAACTTTCATATGAATTTGATATTGTACCTGTGAATGTAATGTTGCAATGTAGCTGGCATCACAAAATTAATTACAGTCTTAACTCCGCTAATATCTAAACCTCTAGCAGCTACGTCAGTCGCTAGTAATACGTCAATTTCTTCATCTTTGAATTTTCTCAAATTTTCTAAACGTTGAGGCTGTGATAAATTACCATGAAGTTCTCCTACCTAAAATGTATTTTGATAAGTAATTTAATAAGCGACTATAATATTTAGAACAAAGCAGTACTCACTTTTACACCTAACAATCCTAATACAATGTGAAGCCTATGTGCTTGCTTTTTAGTCTGCACAAAAACCATTGTGTGGTCGTGAAAAGTTCGACATATCAATGCAGCTAATATTGCCTCGCGATCTCCTTCCCTTTCTTTTCGGATCCTACAATACATAAAAATTTGTTTTCTATTTCTAACGTTCAAAAAAATATTTAGCTCATTAGAAATCAAAAGAAACAAACCTTATAAATTCTTGTCTCAAGTTAAATGCGACATCTTGATTGCTATCTACAAAAACTTTAACAGGTTTATCGAGAGAAACTGCAGCTAAATCCTTCACTTCCTCGGTCATCGTTGCAGAGAATAAAATTGTTTGACGAGTTCTTGCACATTGCCTCACGATGTGTTTCATTTGTTCCGCGAAATACTCATCTAACATTCTTGAAAAAAATATAATTATTAACTAAGTTTTAATTATTATGATTATTATGATGGATCGTTGCATATGCAAAATTTACCTGTCAGCTTCATCCAAAATTAAAACTTCTATAGTGTCCAAAGAAAACGTAGGTGTATTAGCCAAATGATCTATTAGACGACCCGGTGTTGCTATCACAATATCTGGATTTTTTCTGAGCACACTTTCCTATTGTAGGTACGTATTAATTTACTTTATAATTTTAAATAAACAATAATAGTTAAAATCAATTCACATCTTACCTGAACTTTGACATCTAAACCACCAACTGACAATCCCACTTCTATACTTGTGAATTGACTCAACTGTTTTGTAACTTGATAAACTTGAACACCTAATTCTCTAGTTGGTACAAGAACTAATACCCTTGTAACTGCTCCATCAAGTGGCCTGTACAAAAGTCTTTCCAATGTGGGTAACATGTAAGCTGCAGTTTTACCAGTACCTGTTGCTGCACAACCACATATATCTCTGCCCATTAGAGCTACTGGAATTGTTGCAGCTTGGATTGGAGTTGGATTTACAAAGTTCATTGAAGTAACAGCCTGAAATTAAACAAAAGTTAAATAAATAGTCTTTTTTGCTGCAAATATAATACAATAAGTACCTTTAATAATGGTCTTGACAAATTCATATTATAAAATGTTGCTAATGTATCATAATTTGTACATTCTTCAAAATCAATTAAATCTTTTTCCTCCACTTTGGCTTTTTCTTTTTTAATTTTCTTTTCTTTTGTTTTGATTGCATCTGAAATAGAAATAATCATATCAATATTCACAAGTACGATCAGTATACAAATTATTGCATTAGAAAATAATAACTGCGTAGTTTGTTATTATTTTTCAAATTCAACATTGTTACTAACATTATACTTTTCATGTTAAAATACCTTTTTTAAGATCTTCCTCAGAAACGAACAATCCTACATCATCCCCAGCATCTTCTTCTTTGATCTGTATTGGATCATCAGCAGATCCATTCTAAAATCCAATAGTTATTTATAAATAGTCATACAGAAATTATTTAGTTACAATTTATAAGAATTAATAGTTTACCTGCGCAGTACGTGTACTTCGAAATTTGTTTATTTTATCATCAAGTTTTGTTTTAACCTTTCGCTTGATGTATTTACTTAAATCATTCCATGTATCTTTGTTGTAATCTTCGGTACTGGTGATAAATTGAAAATCATCATCATCAGCCTTCTTGTCCTTTTTCTTTTCTTTTTTACGAGGTTGAAACTAATAAAAAAAAGTTTAGCTTTATTTACGCTGTTTAATATCGTTATTGTATACAAAGAATACTTACATCATCCTCTTCATCTGAAGGCTCCGACAAATCGGGAACTTCTTCATCATCTTCAATAGTTTTAATTAAATCAGCCATACTTTTATATAAAAATACTTCAATAAATAGCAAATATCAACAAACAGACGTGTAGAACTTTCGCATTTTAAAGTAAGGTTAGGTTCGGACCCACGTGTTTCGATTTTCGAATTCGATATATATTTGAGACTCGAAAAATTGATTTCGAGAACCGGAAATTTCGTCACTGAGATGGTGCTCGAATCAAAAGCCTGTTTATGGCGGGAAAAGTGTATATTACTGATGATCAGTGCGCGCCTTGCGTGCTATATATGTTTTGCCAGTTGTGTATAGCGAATGGTACGCATCTAACCTTGGGAGCAAACGTTTTCATACGGTCAAATTTGTTTAAAAAAATTGAAAATGGGAATTCTAGGACTTTCAAAATTGATTGCGGACGTCGCTCCAGAAGCCATCAAAGAATGTGAATTGAAACATTTATTTGGTAAATGTTATATTTGATTGACAATATGAAGTCTTTTATGTATAAATTGAGTAAAGCATTAATTAATTGAATTTAAATCCTTATTTTTACAGGTCGTAAAATTGCCATTGATGCCTCTATGTGTTTGTATCAATTTTTAATAGCTGTTCGATCAGAGGGAGCACAATTAACTTCAGTAGATGGTGAAACAACAAGGTAATTAGATTTAATTTTTCCATCTTAGCAGCATCCAAATTAAGTTTTGTGAATGCATTATCATAGTTAATGTATTTTTTAGTCATTTGATGGGTACATTTTATCGGACTATAAGACTTGTCGAAAATGGGATAAAGCCAGTATACGTCTTTGACGGTAAACCACCTACACTAAAAGGTGGTGAATTGGCAAAACGTGCAGAAAGGAGAGAAGAAGCTCAAAAGCAGTTGCAGGCAGCAGAGGAAGCTGGTAACATATAACGTTTTTGCAGATATAGATATTCCACAATACTACTTTCTAATTTAAAATATTTAATTATAGGAAATGCTGAGGACGTTGATAAATTTAATAGGAGGCTGGTTAAAGTAACTAAACATCACGGCGATGAAGCAAAACAGTTACTTACTTTGATGGGTATTCCATACATTGATGTTGGTATTATATATTATTAATACTGAAAGATAATACATTTTTTATAATTAATTCATGTCATATATGAAATTATAGGCTCCTTGTGAGGCTGAAGCACAGTGTGCAGCAATGGTAAAATCAGGAAAAGTATATGCTACAGCAACAGAGGATATGGATGCTCTTACTTTTGGTTGTAATGTTTTGTTACGACGATTGACATTTAGTGAAGCTAGAAAAATGCCTATCCAGGAAATCCAATATGACAAGGTGTTGAATGGTTTAGGATTAACAAGAGATGAGGTACACTTTTTAAATCTGTTTAACTATGTTAATAAATTACAAAATCAACTTGTATTAAATTGTACTTTTTTTCAGTTCATAGATTTATGTATTATGTTAGGTTGTGATTATACACAAAGTATTAAAGGAGTTGGTCCAAAACGAGCTATAGAACTAATAAAGAATCATAAGTCTCTTGAGAAAATTTTAGAAAACCTAGATACCAAAAAGTTTCCTGTTCCTGAAGACTGGAATTACAAAGATGCAAGACAGTTGTTTATTGAACCAGAAGTGAAGGATCCAGAAGAAGTTGATGTTGGTTCAATTTATTTATGATTATTGTGAATTTTATAAATTTACATTAGGATAAAGAAATATGAACTTTATTTACCTCGTTCGTTTGTTTACAGTTAAAATGGAATGATCCAGATGAAGATGGTCTTGTTAAGTTTTTGTGTAGTGACAAACAATTCAATGAAGATAGAGTCAGAAATGGAGCAAAAAAATTAATGAAAGCTAGACATACTGGAACACAGGGACGAATTGATTCATTTTTCAAAGTTTTGCCAAGTACAAATGGAACTCCAGCAAAGAGAAAGGTTTGCAACATTTTACTAATTAATAATTAGGGCGTTACTTTTGACTATATTAATAATTTATTCGTATTCTATTTACAGGCTGATGATAAAAAAACAACAGCAAAGAAAGGTAAAACTACAGGAGGTGGAAGAGGAAGAAAACCAAAGTGATTTTGAAATAATAAGTTTTCGTATTTTTTTTATTGCATCTGATTAACAAACGTTGCTGCAACAGTTAGTGATGTCTTATAATTATTTATATTATATTAATTTTTGTCTCGAATATTTTGTAAAAATAAAACTGCACAAAACTTTATATATTTTTTATAATTAAAATAATTTTTATAAAATAGAATCTGGATTAAAATATTTATTTATCGCAATAAATTTTATAAATATTTTTTCAATAATATAACAATTAACAATTGTATACAAATTTAACAGTAGCTGCAATTTTCTTAGGTATATCCTTAGATTATTATAAATAACAATCATTTGTTAAATTTGGCTTCTAAAAAATTATTGATTTGACTTTATACTTAATTTTTTATATGATAAAAAGTTTTTGTATATCAGTCAACATCTTATTGATCTATATAAATTATTTTAGCATGATCAGTCTTAGTTTAGTTATTTTATGAAATAACTTTGAAGACTGAGTTTTCAAATCTCAAAAATATACTATAAACAGAATAAGCAGTAAAGCAACAAAATATACATAAATTACAAATTAAAAAAACAAATTTTTGATTTTTGTTATTTTGATTCTATACATCAGATGCATGTACTTTTTACATACTTATGTAACTTAATGTAAAAAATGTAAATTACAATATGTACAAAAACTATTTTAATTGCTATGCATATTTTGTTACTTGTCGTTGCTATTTTTAGTACAAATTTTATGCAAAAAGTATTATGATATAATAATAATTTACAAAATATGCTGTACATTCTACTAACTTAAATTATCATTGAAACTTAATGACAGTACTACCAATTGCACTTGAGTCCATTACATGGGCCAAAGCTTGGTCAATACAATGTGGAGCATAAACTCTATCTAAAATAGGTTGAAGCTGATCTGCATCAGCAAGTTCTTGCAATGATTGCAAATAGGCAGTATTTATTTTTGATCCTTCCTTCCAATGACATGTACTAGCACCAAACACATACTAAAAAAAATGATAAATTTGAATCAAGTTAGAATTAATTTCGAGATGTTAAAATTATCAAATATGTACCTGAAGGAGTAACCGCACTCTTATACATCCTGAAAATAAACTGCCACTTATGTACCCTAATGAATCTGAGATTAAATGTTCAGGAGCTGTAGATACATAGGATCCGTATGGTGTTAAATGTTTCTTTAAAATTCTCTCATCTATTAATTGTCCACCGGTATAAAAGATAGCATCATATCTTAAAAGAAAATAATAATTAACATTTTTTAGACTTGATAAGGAACTTCAATTTATTTGTTACTTACTTATCACGAAGTTCGAGTTCTTTTGCAATATCCGTTTCATTTAATAAAATTATTTCGTTAGCGCCTAATGCTTTTATTACAGGTGCAGCTTGTGGCCTGCAGATTGTAACAATGTGACCTCCCCAAAGTTTGACCAATTGTATCAAAATACAACCAACGGGTGTACTACCACCATATACTAACACCCTATGGTAGTTAAAACATTACATAATCAAAGTGAAGATTGCTTTTATAGATTTTCAATAAAGTACAAATACTTAAATACCTTTTTCCTTTAGCATTGCCCTCTTTAATAACTGAGCCATTAATCAGAGCATCCCAAGCAATGCAACCACTATAGGGTAAACTAGCAGAGGCTTCAAATGGTAAAATTTTTGGCATTTTGGCAACTCGGGTTTCAGGTACAACAATGTATTCTGCCATTGTCCCAGCAGACCAAGAAGGAACAGCCAAAAATACTTTGTCACCAATGTCAAAATCTATAACACTATGACCAATGTCAACTACTACTCCAGCACAATCTCTTCCCAAAATTACAGGTAAATCTTTATATCTCTGAAATTAAAAAATGAATAAATTGTGTGTAAATACTCATTTATAAAAAAATTTCTTAGTTACTCACACCACTGTTCAGTAGCCTTCTGTAAGCCTTTGCATAACCAGAACAGATTTTTATATCAACTTCATGAATTGATGCTGCTTTGACTTGAATTAATAATTCATTTGATTTTTGTATTGCTGGCATTTCAGCATCCTCTATCATTGAAACACCCTGAAACATTTTTCAGATATAACAGAATTTACTAAAAAAAATGGTTTGTTGTACAATATTTATAAATGAAAACTACCTCTGTGCCAAGGTAATGGTGACAAACAATTGATTTCATATGATGTAAATGCCTAGGGGTATACCAATTTAAAGCTATGGAGTATCCTATCAAGCTTCCAGCCAGCAAGCCAGATACAAAATAAATGAAATCTCTTTTGGAAACTGGATGTGTAAAAAACAATTCAATTATTATTTATATCTTACTTTTTAAAATAAAATGGTTGCTTTGATTATTTAAACTACCTTCTAGTGTGTGAAGATTTCCAAGTTGCTGATAAATGTATCTTGGATCAAAGCTAATAGTTGACACATGGTAGTGTATTATTTGTATTTGTCTTTGAACCCATGTAAAAATTTGTTGCACAAATTCCTTGATATCTTCTCCATGTAAATCATTGCTTAAATCTCCAATAAATCGTTGGCCTTGCGATAACCATGTACTTAATAATTGTTGACCTTGCTGAGCTGCTACCGAAGTTTGAATCTGTTATAGAAAGTAATATTTAAATGACTGCAGGTATATTATTTTGATAATAAAAATAGAAACGTTTAGTACAAACAAAGATATTGAATCAAAGTATCAGAAGTTAAAGAATCAGAACAGATCAGAAACAAGATCACTTGGAAAGGTTCCCAATCTACAGAAATCAAGGTCAATGATTCATCTGCTTTGACTGACCTTTGATATCATACCATCACACAATGAAAACCAAACAAACTCACAGCTCAAATTACCCCTTTTTTTTAATCGCAAATTCAGAAATTAAAATCGAACTATTCACCTGGAGTGCCTCAAACTGATTAGACAAACGGAAGAGGATTTCGTCCATCGTTACGTCTCTCTCTCATTAATAAATTCGTATTTCTAGCGTTCGAATTTTAGGAAATCATGCTGTCGTGTTTTTATCTGTCTCGCCAAAAAATACACACGACGTTTTTTTTCGTTCGCACGTGGGATTGTGAACACACTCTGTAGTTTTCGCGTGTGTGTCCAATCGACACGAAAAACCGCACACTTCTGTGTTATAAATAAACGATTAGCGCATTGCACTAGTCTCGAAATAGTCGTCGCCTCCACGTACAAGATTTAGCAGATGCTGTTTTCATTTTCGGCGGATGATGCTATCGTCTATCCTCGGTGTTTTAACAGGAAATTCTTGGATGGACCGCGGGACGATTTCTTGACGTGCGAATATGGACGGAGACATCAGAGAAAGGGAACGTCTCGCCTTTTTTTTCAACTCATTCTCCCCGCGGGAGGTTAAGTTCACAGTTGCATTTGGCACAAACTTGTTTAGATTTTTAACTTTCGTGACGTAACAATTAAATGCTGAAAAAGTCACGTGACCCGAGTCACGTGAGGCGATTGTCGCGCGAGGGCGCATTTTAAAAAATATTTCGAAAAATGGCCAGTACGCGATAGGTTTATCAGCCGACTATACATTGGTTCCGGAATTCGAGGTTAGCCATTTTGTTGCCTCGTAACCATAGTAACCGGAGCCGCTCGTTGTTACTGCCATTGCGAGTTGTGCACGTTTACATCATCCGCATCAATGAAACATTTGAATTTTGTTCTTTGATTGTTTGAATAGAATATTACGAAGATGCTCAAGTTTCTCGTTTTTTGCTTCTTCATTATTATGATAGACGATGTGCTGTGCATTCATGAAGATTTTGATATTAATGGTTATATTGCATATTGTCCATGCATGGGTAAGTTTGTTTATTTCATCGACTAATAAGTATGGTTATCGGCTACAGTTTTTATCAAATTATTATTTTTTGTTCTCAAGGCCGCTTTGGAAATCAAGCTGATCATTTCTTAGGTGCCTTGGGTTTTGCTAAAGCTCTAAATCGTACATTGGTGTTACCTCCATGGGTTGAGTACAGAACAGGAGAAATCAAATCTGTAATATGAGTTGTTTATGTATGTATGTTAAAGATATGAAAGATGCTTAATTTAATAATTTTTATTTTAAATTATTTTTAGATACAAGTTCCTTTTGATACATACTTTAATGTTTCTGAAGTTCAAAAATGTCATAGAGCTATCTTAATGGCCAATTTTATGAGAGATATTGCTCCAATTCATTGGCCGCCATCGGAGAGAATATGTAAGTATTATATTTTATATGGAAAGTTAAGCATTTGTGTTAATTGTATCATTTTTGGTATTATATTTAGCATTCTGTTATTCGGCTCGTGGTCAAACTGAATCCTGCAATGCTAAGGATGGTAATCCATTTGGTCCATTTTGGGATACATTTAGTGTAGATTTCATTGATTCTGAATTTTATGGACCACTGCACTATGATGTTCATCACACTGACATGGCATTTCAATGGAGGCAAAAATATACTTCTGCTAAATGGCCGGTATTAGCATTTACTGGTGCTCCTGCAAGTTTTCCAGTTCAATTAGAGAATAAGAAACTGCAAAAATGTTTAGTTTGGAATGATGATGTGAATGTTAGAGCAAAAGCATTTATCAAGACAACTCTTCCACGTGGAGCGTTTGTTGGACTTCATCTGAGGAATGGTGTAGATTGGGTAATTATAATTTTATATTTTTTAATTTAATTGAAATAATTAAGAACTTATGATTAATTATCATAATACTTTATTACAGGTAAGGGCATGTGAATTTATTTCAACTTCACCAAATTTATTTGCTGCCCCACAGTGTTTGGGGTATAGAAATGAAAGAGGCAAAGCCACAAAAATAATGTGTCTGCCTTCTTTTGAAGTGATAGTTCGTCATCTAAAACGAGTAATACGTAATGGAAAAAATATAAAATCTGTATTTGTTGCTTCTGATAACAATTACATGATACCAGAGTTAACCAAAGCACTAGAGAGGATGGATGTAAGTTATTTTACTTTTATTACAAAGAAAGATTAAATTATAATTGCTTAATTTTATTAAACAAACATTATTTTTTCAGATAAAAGTATTTAAACAAGAAGAAAACTCTCCTCATTTAGATTTAGCTATACTTGGCAGAGCTAATTATTTTATTGGAAATTGTATTTCCTCATTTTCTGCTTTTGTTGCAAGGGAAAGAGAAGTTAAAGGTTATCCTACATATTTTTGGGGTTTCCCACCTGAGAGAACTTTGTCTTCCATGACACATGAAGAATTGTAATATATTCAAATATCTTCATATAAAAATGTGATATTATGTACTTTTTTAAAATAGCATTTTGATATTTAAGACTTTTTTTAAAGATGAATTTTATACTCACAATGAATGGTTCTTGATATTTATTTTTTATAAAGATGATGCTGTGAACAACTTTATAATGTAGTACATCCTATATGAAATATGGATTATGCAAATAAAATACAAATCGTTTTTGTAAAATATATATAAAAATCTATTAAAACCTTTTCCGTACAAAACATATGTATATGAAATACAATTAACAGTATATTAAAATAACATGTTTCCAAAGGAAAAATATTAAAATATCACATTGTTAGGCTTCTGCAAGCTTTTTCATACTATGCAAGGATTCTTTTAATGTCTCAGCAAAGTTCTTAGTGGAAGTTTCAGTGCATCCAGTGAAAGAAGAACATCCAAAGAGTATATCATTTGGTCTAGGATTATAACAACATCCATAACCGTTACGAACAACTGGACCATAACACATGAAAGAAGCAGTTTTGTATGCAACTTGACTAGATGTTAGAGTGAAAGATGTACTTCTGATGTAACCAACATCAGAGAAAAATTCAGGTATTTTTATTTTTTCATCTATTGCTATCATTTTTAGTCCAAAGAACAAGCGATCAACTCCTTCTCCCATTACAGCCTAAGAATATTATTTTATATTAATAGGTTTCATTGATATTCTCATAGTTTCACTTAAATAATCTTTATTTTACCTTGCTAGCATATGCCTTGTGTGCATTTATAGCTGCTATCATTGCTTCTTTCTTTGCATTCGCAGACTCATTTCCATTAGTCATTAATTTAGCAAAATGAACAGACTCACTACTTGTAGATCTGATGCATTCAGTTCTAGCATTTTTAAATCGACGCAGTGCTGCAGATTCATAATGTGCCGGTGGTTTCTGATGTAGCTTATAAAATGTTATTTGCATAGCAATTTGAATAAAACTGTCAGGGCTCAACTTGCACTTTTTAATTTCATTTGCTCCAAAGTCATTAAACATAAAACACTCCATGTCAATGTCTTGTGATAGCCTAAAATTATCAAATAATATTTTAACAATTTACACATTTTCAATATACTCACATAAAACTTACTTATCCACTGCAAACGTTGCCTTTTCAATTGCATTTTCAAGTGATGCATCTAGTTGAAATTGTAAAAGTTCAGCTTTTGGAAAGTTTGTAGACATTTTGATTTTTTCAGTTTTCTTATTTTTGCTGCAATAATATTTTTATTGAACATTGTGAATATCATACAATATATTACATTACATATAATACTTACACATAGTTCAAAACATGATCATGTAACACAGAAATAGGAAGTCCTTCACATGGGCTGTGCTCATATTGCATGCCAATGAATCCATCATATGAGAGTATATACTAAAAAATAAATAAATAAATGATATAGTATTACTAAATGTTAATAGTTTTGATGAAGAGTAATTCTTTAAAATTATATTTACTTGAACAGTTTTATCATGCCATCTATTTGCTGCATTTAAAGATGAATTGCATCCAGTCAAACTTTCTAATGCATATACAGATTCAACATTTTTGTTTTTAAATAATTCCTTCGGTAATTCTTTGTCGAGGCAGAGAGCAAACAAGGCAGTCTCAATATCATTCAAAATTTTACTGTTTGAACCAAGATCTGAAATTTTATGGTTTAATTAAAATGATAGTTTTTCTAAAGTTGAATTAAAAAACAATGTATAGATATGTCATTGCATAGCAAAATACAAACTTTTTAACCTAATGTGGTCATCTGCCCAAATATCTCTGTGATTTGCTGTCAAAATGCCTACTGGTTTTCCAGTTGTACATGATCTTTCTGCAATATCTTTTATAGTTGCTATAAGTTGCTCTTCATTGATATTATTGGACAATTGAAGCTTAAAGAACTAAAAATTAAAATAAAGTACATGTTTTTGTAAAATATATTTAACAAAATATAGTAATAAAGTGTCGAATTACGTTATTATTACTGATAATGATGATGTGATTAGAGTCATCAGTATGTAATAGTTTATCAATTCCTTTATTTGGTTGTCGATGTGTTCCTAATATCATACCATAAGGTTGCATATCAAGTGGAGCATCTCGTACCATTTCTTGTTTCATATTGCAACTAAAAAATGTTTCACATAAAAAAATGGTCATATAGAATATTTTCTATTAACAAAAAGACCTACCTTTTGACTAAGTCATTGTAATTACATACAGCTCCAATCAGATGTGCCGCACATCTATAAAAATCATCTTTAGAATTGAATTTTTCAGGCGGGCCCACTGTACCAGGACTAGAGTATACAATTACAGGGTCTCTGTAACCCAAATAAGCTGCCTGAAGCCACCAGTCACTCATCTAAAATATTTATTATTTTCTGATTAAAATGACTATCTCATAATTGACTGATAAATAACAAAACTCACCCAATTATCAGTCTTTTCATATTTCTCTTGCAATTTTCTATAAAGCTCTCTTCCTATGCTACCTTCTTTAATAAAGTCTTGAACAACTTTTTCTGTATTTTTATATTCTTTATCACTTAGAAGTGGTTGCAATGTTCTATAAAAATTCGATTGATCGTTATGTAATTAGCTTCTCAAAATATGTAGTGATGAAAAAATTTAAAACTTACTGTAAATACAATTTTGCTGTTTTTTCTAAGTCTGGCACTGGTTGTTTTGGAAGTGGTTGTTTGTTCAATTGTAGAGATGTTATACTAGCCATTTGTTGATTGAATACATTTTTTATTCCTCCATAAACCTGTGAGGTAATTTTTATAGATAATCAAAACAATATAGTGAATAACATACAATACGCACATATTAGATCTAATTTACCAGTGGTTTATTTATAGAGGAAAGGCTTGTTAGTAATCTCTGCATGTTTCTCCCTTCTCTGTGTATCAAGCTTGATCCAGAATCATTCCTGTAACAAAAACATTTAAAGGCTTATTAAAGTCCAGTACGCCAGCAGCATCAGTATAGCAGCTTGCCTCAATTACAACTGGACTATTGAATGCAAGCGGTGCAGGGCAAGCAATTGGTACAATCTAAGTGAATTAACAGTGATAAAACAATCTGATATGTACGAGAGAGTATTTGGGTTATATAGCTGTAGTCCATTTGTCAACCATATGGGCTAGCTATAGCTTACTGGGTTTTATTTTTGATTTCTGAACTCGAGAAACTTGACATTTTGCCAGCTATTAAAAGTCCTCGACTTTTTTTTCACTGACGTACGTAATGAATAAGTGAAAGAAGGCTTAGATGACGCGCTTATGAAGTACTTATATTGAACACTCACATAACAACAAACAGACGATTGTAAGGACGTGTCAGACGGGTGATCGGTATTTTTTCGAGATAAAATCTTATCCCGAGGAGTGGGAGTGTTTTACTTTCACTTTTTCGGCTCCACAATTTCAACTTTTTGTAAATATTATTATTTTACAGCTTTTAAAAAAGTTTAGCGTTCTTGATTCGTTATTTTATTCAAAACAAACGAAAGAAAACAAAACCACGAAAATAAATAAAGGCGGAGCAACAAGTGGAATTGATTTTGGAGCAGCAGAAAGATGTTCGCTGTCCTTTTGTTGTTTTCGACTACATTGGAAAAATAGCGGGAGATATACTGCGATAAAAAAGAAATTACGTTCTATATTTAAGGCTGTGAAAAAAACTATCATTAAATTTATAAAATGAAGTTTATTTACATTTACCGACGTGACAGCACGGAAGAATGTTGGCCAGATGGCGCGCAAGTGGTCGTTTTGTTTAGTTTTGTTATTTATTCCCTGCAGCAGCAGTGTTATACCTATGTGCTGTAGTCCCCATCAGATTAAAAGTTTTTGAAATAATTGATATATAATAAAAGTAATTAGAGCGCGTATTAACAATTGTATTGTACAGTTTATCGCGTAAAGCAAAAGACGATTGGAATTTAATAAAACGTATCGCATATGTAGGTATACTGCTTGTTTTGCAATTTTCGAATAAAATCAAAATTTCGTGGATTATTATTTTAAGCAAAAAACTAATTTCAGTTAAACAGCTTGCACCTTGCAGAAAACTGAAAATCAAAGCCTACAGTTGGTAACAGCACCATAAAATCCCTAGAAAGTGCCAACGAAATCGAAGACAAAAAAAAAAGAATAGAGAGAGATATATGTATACATATATCCGCCTGCTCATCGCGTATATGCATTTGCGAGGCTGAAAAGCACGTATAATATCCGGGGGCGGTGGTAGGGGAGTATAAAAAAAATATGGCTACGATAGTGACAAGCAGCAGCAGCTCTCGAGAGATGATGCGATGGGCGTCGTGGTGGTGGTGAAGGTCTGAGAAAGCAGTCAGCAGCCGCGCGAGCAAGCGAGAGGAAATAATATATAGGTATACGGAGAACTCTCGTAGTGTTTTGATAAAGGCCCACAAGCAGCAGCAGCAAGTGTGCTCTGCTGGCTACGCTATATACACATATATACATAGGCAGCAATCTAAACGGCCAAGTCGTTATCGCCGCTGCGCGCGTCGTTGGAGAATCCCGAGTATAGGATAGTACTCGCCCCTAGTGTTTATCGTCAGCTCCTGCGACCGGCCGAGCGTACACGCCAGCAGTTTTATTCTGCTTGCGCTTTTACGTATACACCTATTCAGCAGGAGTATTCTTAAAGTCCTAGACAAAAAGAAGAAGAAGAGAGTACTCTGCACAAGGTCTCGAGGCTGTGCGCGTTTGTGTGAGTGGACGGATATATCACAGGGAGCAGCGAGCGCGAATCTCCAGTTTCCGTGTGCGTAATTCTCTCTCTTTCTCTCTCGTGAGCAACGCAACTCCATCGTGATTCCCTCCTCTTCGCAGTCTTCCCTGCATCCGTCATCCATCGTCGCAACAGCGATACAGCTCACAGTCAGTGCAAAGGAGCTAGCAACCGTGCCGTGTGTTTTCTTTCTTCTCGGCCTTTCTCCCGTGTGCAATTGCAGTATATAGGTACAGTGCGCGAACTGCATATTCGTGAATCTGACACACGAAAGATCCAGAGGAAGAAGAGAGAACGAGTATTTTAAGGCGAGGGAGGCGTGTTCCCGAGGTCGTCGTCTACATACATATCACGTCTCCGCGTAGGCACGCAGACATCACGGGCCATCCGCAGACACGTCAGAAATGGCCCGAGACTACGATCACTTGTTCAAGCTGCTCATCATCGGCGACAGCGGTGAGTTATTGAGTGCGCGTCGAGCGACAGAGTTGTCGTGATCCACCCACCGCCACGAAAACGCTTTGGTCAATGCATAATACTTATTATACGCTCCGTTTTGAATCATTTGGAAATGCTGTGACGCTACTTCTCGGCAGTACAATTGAAAACAAAGTAGTATGTTGTTGCTCTCTTTGCTTCTTTATGACATTTGTTGCTTTTGTTGATCGCGAGTATTGTGTGCGATCCGTGAACACTGGAACATAAATTGTTCAGCTCCGTTTTTTTGTTGTTGTTGCATATGGCCATGAACTCATACTAGACAACTACTTTTTTCCCTTGTTCTACTGCTCTAGTTAGCAAGCTAATATTGCCTTGCGTTGTGGGCAATAAGGTGGGAGTTTAGATTTATTGCTGATAAGATTTTTCGAATATAAGTCGTAGGTCACTGGCTAATAGATTTCTAAGTGTTGTAGATTGTTATCTTAGTGTTTTACTATTGCCGATGCAAAATATTATGATAGCATGTAATTATTAAAAATTTTACAAGCATAGTTTTGAATTGTTTGTCAGTAACAAACTATTTTTATTCTTGAAGCCAATAAAAAACAACTATTGTTTGAATTTATATCTTGTCTTTAATACTGCTTATGATCACTTGCATTGTCTAATTTATCTACCTATTCTAATAATTTGTACAGTTATCTGAGTAAGCTTATAGTAACTAATGATGTTAGTCACTTACATGTGAATAGACATACAGGTTTTAAGAAATATGCTGAATCGTGCTATACATATAGTCAGGAGTATGTAAGATATAATTAGTTTATTTTGTAGTAACAGATACTAATGACTCATCAAATATGTCTTTCTGATATCTCAGAAGACCATGAATGAATTTTAAACTTGCTATAAAAATTTATGTATAAAAAATATAATTTCTTAAAAATTTTATTTGATTAAAAATTGCAAACTTGGAAGAGATTTCTTTTCTAAACATCTTTTTCTCAGTTCTCACACGTAAATATCAATAACTAACATACATTTCTGGTATTAATACTGGTACATTCAATCCATACCACTTTTAATTAGATTCTGTTTAATTTTAGTTTTATTTAGTAATGAGAAATTAATGGTTTTTTAAATGACTTACATATTTGAAAACTTGAAATTATTTTAAAATCAATCGATACGATAATATGATTCTATTAAATAAAACATATTATCTTTGTTTTTAAAGGTGTTGGAAAAAGTTCATTGCTTCTGCGATTTGCAGACAATACATTTAATGGAAACTATATAACGACAATAGGTGTGGATTTCAAAATCCGCACAGTGGATGTAGATGGAGAAAGAGTCAAGCTACAAATCTGGGACACTGCAGGACAGGAGCGATTTCGGACAATAACTTCCACTTATTACAGAGGAACACATGGAGTTATAGTAGTATACGATGTCACAAGTGGAGATTCCTTTGCAAATGTCAAAAGATGGTTGCACGAGATTGAACACAATTGTGATGTTGTAGTCAACAGGATTTTAGTCGGAAATAAAAATGATGCACCAAATCAAAAAGTTGTACTAACAGAAGATGCACAAAGATTTGCCAATCAAATGGGAATCAAATTGTTTGAGACTTCTGCTAAAGACAATACTAATGTTGAAGAAGTAAGTACCAAGTTAGAATATATTCCAAATCATATTCTAAAATAATGAATAATTTTATCAACATAATAATTTGATTCTTTTTATTTTTATAGATGTTTATGGCAATAACACGAGAAGTTCTTCGTACGAAAAAAGAAAGTAAGGAGAGACAAGCAACAAAGACCAACGAAACAGTCAATTTAAGGAAAAGCACCAAACAGAATAGGAAAAAATGTTGTTAGCGACTTCGTTGCATATTAGATAGATTTTAAAAATAATATTGTTTTTGTATAACAGTCAAGCAGAGTAAGACAGAGAGCGTGTGTTATTAATGGAGTGGACATGAAATGCCATAAACTCTTCGACGTTACCAAGACAACACCGTGAATTACCAATGATGCATTTCTTACTCACGTTACAATTTTTATTTACATACCTTTATGCCTAAAGGTAAATATGTAACAACGGCACATTAGATTTTTGGAAAAAATTTTTGTACCAGGGTCCATTAATGAGATAGCGACTTTCGATGCGATATTATCAGTAAAAAGGAGATTGGTTGTTAAATGTTTACAAATATTCGAAAGAACGAAAAAAAAATTGTGTAAAAGACTCGCCTAAATGTTTTGAGACCTATACAAAATTCATGTTTATTGATACTTTACAATATGCGCTAGTTGTAATTGTAATTTATATTAAGTTGTGCTATTTGTAAAATGTTGTCGGGTGTTTTTTAATAAAAAAAATAATAATAAGTCGAGATTTACTATAAAATATACCGCATAAAGACTTTTTCTTCTATACAACGATCAATTACTAATAACTAAAGTCGCACAAATTTTATTTATTGTATGGTATTGCTTGAAGTTTATTTCTTAGCCAAATAATATGCCAATTAGTTAGAGGAGCAGCGTGTAAATACACAAACGCGCATAAACATTTTACAAATAGGGTGCTATTTATATTATCAGAAGGTCCAAATAGGTATTAAAGTATTTTTTAAATGAGGTTCCTGAGATTCACCAATATCTTTGCTGCGACCTGTACCAAAAAAATTCGATATCTTTTGAGTACGAGTTTATTAGTGCCGACGAAACAATGTAACTCTCGATCAACGCATATCTGTGTGCACACACCTCCAAACTTCTACAAACAAAAGTTACAAAATGTTTTTAAAAACGTAAAAGAAAAAAAAACGCTTATGAAATTTGTAAACGAATTACATGTATACGTGTAGTGTTCAATAGCAGAATTGTAAGAATCGTTGTCTCAGTCCTTGAAACTGGCAGGAGGCAGGCAGACAAGGTCGCACATATACGTAGACCGTGTCCAACCATGACAGAAGCTGTCTGTGTTAATCTGTGATAATAGTTAAATTGCGTCTTCTGTGTAATAAATGCTACCCGCGTGAGCTGCATCTCTGCAAAGAATGCCGCGAATAGAGACTTCGGAGGAGGAAGTCTTTTTCCGAGAATTCTTGATTAAGATATTTTAGTTGGGTAATATTTCATTGAATTCTGTCACGGTAGGCGTTTGTAATTAAATTCTCAATTCGATTTATTTATTTATTTTTTGTCAAAATTTATACTCTCCTATATTCAAGCTTCGTTATCGACCTTCATAATCTCTATTTTAGCTAAAATTAAGTAGCTGTGTACTCGCAATGCCGTGAACAATTTATCTTTATATTACTACACTATGATACAAAAGAAATGATGGTACTGATGAAAGATTAAGGTTTGATTTTTTTTGCCCATTATGCTTGACATTTTAGATAATCGTTTTGATTAATTATAAGCAACGGTTAATGATCATGAAAGTTTAATGAGAAACAATAAAATAGAACCTAAAAAGTACTTTTCGTGTTGTTTTAACTTTTAGGAAATAATCGAAATCAATTGGTAATTAGAAAATTGAATATATATGTTACATAAAATGGATACAGCAACAATTCAAATTTCATTTTTAAAGTTTATAAATAAAAAAAAATATACGATATAATTAATTTTTATTTAAATGAAAGCTTGTAATTTTAACTAAAATATCTTGCATAATTTAATTATTTTCAATGAAATGTTCTTCGCGAAATATTTATTTTGAGAGTGCAATGCTCAAGTGTGTGAACGTAAGTTAATAATAGAAGACAAGAATTTTCTGAAGAAAAGTCCTCTGAAGCAATGTTATTTCTAACTCAATAAGGACGTCTCTGCTGTTACTTTTGACTTTATATATGTATGTTTATTATAATATATGTATATATATAAAAAATTAACATTTATGAAGACGATTATTAGAAAGCCGTGCTCCTAAACAATGTACATAAATCACGAAAAATCATTGCATAGCAGCAACATGAAGTATTTCCATAGGCATACTCTTAATAATCTCATTTATTAAAAAAAAATCATTGCAACAATTCGTTTTATATATTAAGAACAATTATTGTATATTTACTTTTTTAAACGTAATAATTAACCTATGTATGCTCTATTTGCACAATATACAGAGAAAATAAGACAAGATATACTATGATGTGTTTAAATTTTATTTTATCAGATAAAATACATTTAATATAGAATATATATAATGAATATAATTAAGCTTCCATGTATACATGTATATAATCGTAAGTTATGGAAATTTTAAGTTGAATAAATTTATTTTACTGTCTTGATATTATAGTAAACAGGATTTTTTTGTTTCTTATAGATCGATTTAAGATTAAAATATATACTTTTCGATGCAGCGTGCGTGAATAAGTGCCACATTACGCATTAAACAAATTTTTAGTCGCAATTTACACGCCATGAATTGAAAAACAATGTTCGATAAACGTGCGAAAGATGACTCCGCTCGTTTGACTGAGAACCTCACACTCGTACGAGAATCAACGCTTTCGCACTATACCCAATATTATAAAACTCTATCGCTATTTCTTAAGGGGATGTCATAGTCAATTAAAAATTCAAATTTCGCGCCACAATATAGCAGACAAAAAAACAAGTAATTTGCTTATAACAAATAGTAACAACAATATTACGAAAAACCAGGACATAGTTGCCCTCCGGTAT